>OX359247.1:1044059-1264059 GCA_947179485.1 Allacma fusca | reverse complement strand
TCCTTTCGTATGCTCCAGCTTGTGCTTTCACATCCTGTTCCCGCTCCGATGTTATACCAGGGCTCTGTAAACATTAGGTCTTACGAATACTCCTACTAGCAAGAGATTATATGGACTAGTCTCGTGGCAACTGCAACACATTTGTCTATTAACCCCCACAGAACTGGAAAGTGGGACATGGAGAATATTGCCACGCAGGCTACGTCCTTTCTCCTGTATTATCAACAGAAGCAACAACCAGGACAACAAGAGGAAAGGAAGAAATTCCTAGTTTTTTGGGGTTTTGTGTCTGCGAGTGTGTTTGTGTGTGTGTGTGTATGCGGTACGTGCGTACACTCACTACAGGACACAACCAAAATTTAAGATATTATTATGTCCCTGTGAAGACACTGAGACAATAGGATACTTGTAGGGTATTACGAGGATGAGGTAGTTTCTGTAGAAACTACGGAAGCCTAGTCTCTAATAAAAGTGCAAAGAGTGAAAGAAGTGACTGAGCTGTTGCCTTTATTTTATAGCTTCATCTCTCTCTCTCTCTCTCTCTCTCTCTCTCTCTCTCTCTCTCCTTCCCTCCCTGACTCCCTCCCTCCATCAACCTCCTCCTATCCCTCCACCCGTACATATGGGAGACGGGATGCTTACTATTGTTTTTTTTCTACAAGGAATTTATTTTGAATGTGATTGTTACAATTACTTGACTCGACGGGAAATTATGAGTTTTTTCGCTCGGCCAGTCACATGCTGGGAAATGAATTGCATCGCTGGTTCCATTTAACCCCTCTTTTCCTCAACTAAATAATTTATACACTTTTGAAATTTTACGCTTGCATTCCTAATGGGACGAAATTAGTAAGAATTTCGCAAAAGTTCCGCAGTTTACATATTTTGAAATCCTCCAGACGAATAGGGCTGGGATTTTCGCAAGTTTACTCTCAAACCATACTTTTCCAGAGAGTGGATGGGAAAGTTCACATTCAGAGAGGATCCCGTTTGTTCATTGGTCTAGAAGACATGTATACGTAGATATACATATTAGTATCACATGTTGCTGATAGGAAGGAGAGGATTCCTTGGCTCATATGAAGTCTGATGGATATTGTTGGAAAGGAGGATTTTCACTTTGTTTATCGCTCTCCTTCCTCCTTGTTATTGCTATGACCTTCTGACAACTCTGGCGGATTCAGTTTCTGCCTCGTCTATTACTTTTATTGGGAGGGATGTGTATATATGCCAACAAAGCCCTCACAAGTTTTGTCCTACTGATACTTTCACTGGAGCAGAGAGCATGTGTAGTCTTGTAGCCTGGAGGATTTCCCTCTCTCCACACAAAAAGATTCTATACATATACATAGATACTTCTTGGGATAATTTATTACCAAAGTGTTTTCGCAGCAATTAGCAGTATTAGCACCCGTCGGAAAAAGACATTAATTATTCTTAGGAGTTGATATAAGTCCCGGATACAGATAGTTTGCGGCTAATTGTAAGCTATACACCCGGGCTATGTACATACATAATAAGTACAAGCAAAGGCTAGAACTTACAAGGATTCAGTTAATTTCCAGGAGTTGCCCTCAATAATGGACTTTTTGAAGAAACTTGAGAGTAAATATGTGGGATAAAAACAAGTTTATTACAATATTTAAGGTAAACACATCTTTATTGTTACAGACGTGAGAGTTAATAAGTTAGGAGGTGCGTGTGGCTCTGGGCTTATTGTTCCTGGGGAAGAAACTGTTCTTACGATATTTTCTAATGGGTAAGGTGGATCTATATTTAAAGAGTCGTACCTACTACCGACGTGTATACATATGATGAATGTAATTATATACTTGCGTATTAATGAAGAGCTCAGAATGTTCAAGGGATGGTTTTTTTTTTCATAGGAAGACTTTTCGTAATTTGTTTTTTTAATGAAACCTCCTCTCTCCTTCACCATTCCATCTCTTTGCCTCTCGCGTTAATGAACATCAGAAGGGATTCTTCAAGTTTCACTCACGCATATCTTGTTTATGGTCTTTTCAAGAATTATCTTGTACGACGAATAATTAACTTTTCCTTCAGTATGGTTCGTATGCTCTGTCAAAGGAGACTCTGTCTCTGCATCTGTCTGAAAGGGAAAAGTTTTTCGAGGGAAATGCCTTTGACACTGACTCCCATGTTATACGTATCTATATGTTTTTCAGATCGTATAACTTTACATGACGTAAATATTTACGAAATTCTATTCAGCCGGGAGGAAAAGCGTATTGTCACACTTGAGTTATGATTGCCTCCACTGTGTGTAGTCTCCTCCTTGGCGGGTTTTGCATACATTTGACGGAGTACTGTATGCTGGGGTAGGATGGATACCTAGACTTAATTAATCTCACAAGACAAATGGGCTAAAAGGTAGGGAAAAACTTTAGCAGCCTACAAAAGTTGGAGATGAGAAATATGATTAAATAACAAGTCGACATAATTGTAGCGAAACTATTCCTTTTGATATACTCCCTCTATGTTGGTGCCGGGAGTAATCACTGAGTTCCTGGAGGCTTTTTAATATATGTAATTATCTTTATGCACGACAATGCAGGCCTCCACTTCCTTCCAGCTATCACAGTATTGTCTCGAACCAGAACAAACACACATTGTCCTTTTGATATCCCGGCAAGGATATTACCAAACTGTGGAAGATTTTAGAGCTCTTTTGAGAAATTGCTTTATGTGCATACTTAATAATAACTTCCACAACTGTTTACATAATTCTCCGTAAAATAACCTCCTCCCTGGCTTTCTACGTACATACAAGTAGTTGCCTATATGTGTATGCTATGGATAGATACATAAGTATCTCGTAACATGTATCTAATTCTGTCCTCCGAGATTTTTTTTTTAAATTCAGTGAAAGCGTATTTCCTGAAGAATTTATTGTCTCTTGGTCTCCTACAACATTGCGGTAGGTTGGATGAATTTGTATGTATCTATTTAATAGGAACATTTCCTTAAGATATAAACGCACCCTTGTAATTTTTGTGGGAATTTTTGATTCCATGGGTAACTTTTCAAATTATACAATCCGAAGGAAAGGAAATTTATTTCCCAGTGCTGTATTTCCACCCCAAATGGACTCCGCTTATTTATGAATGATTAATAGGGGAAATTGAGATGAGAGGGAGCAGAAGCGTGGAGGAGTTGAAGAGTTTAAGTTGGACGACCACTCACTTCCCTCTCCCCTTGAACCTCGACCCCTTCGAATGAGACCAAAAACCTAATTCAATATTCATTAGCCACCACACACGGAATCAATTACTGTAATAGTAATACCGAGATTTGAGTTCCAGTAATCTTTAACATTGTGAGGGGCTCCTTGTACAATCCATGATCACCCAAAAATGTGCTAGCAAATTTGGATCATCTGGTTGGAAATGTCTGTAATCACATTAGAATTCAACATGAGACTGGGCTTTTCATCTTGTAAAAGTTCAAAAACTTAGTTGGATTTTACATGCAGGGAAGATAGGGAGGGTTATGTCGACTCGGGAGAAGGCTGCTGATGATCTCCGGAAGCGGGAAGGATAGAATTATCAATATGTACAGGAAGTAGTGGCAGAAATGATCCAAATGTGGGGTTTTTATTCCGGGCACGTTGGTTTTGATGTAGCCACTTGGTTTCTTGGAAGAATTGCTGATTTAATTTAATGCCATCCTTTGTTCTTCGAGATTACTTTGTGTGACCGACACATTCACACACACGCTCCTCCTCGGAAATAGTCCTGAAGAGACAAGACACAAAAGAACAAGGAACGGAATGTACAGAAACAAGCTTTTGGGTTTGAATTAATGAAGCCCATGATCAAATTCCTTCATTTTTCGCTCAAAGGTTGGAACTCCCTGTCCTAGTGCAAGCACACAGACATATCCCCACAACCTAAGGGTATAGAATTCTATAGACCCAAATACAGTACACGTGCTCAAAATCACTAAAGTACATAGATACTGAAATGTAGTTACCAGGGCAGAGTACGTGCGTATATATATCTAGTATGTTTATATACTGGATACAGAAACAGAGCCACAAGTATACGAAATATCTAAGACATGACATCCTTTCCTTCCCCGGACAAGTGAGAAAGAATACTTGAGTAGCGAAAGTGGAGTGGGTTGATAGGAGTTGAGTACGAGTGCTGCTCTTGAGAGCATCGCTCACTGGTTTTCAATTAGCTTGTTAAAAATCTTAACCTGTATTTGTCAGAGAGAAATTGTGATATTTTTGCAAATACTGCCGATTCCGTCTCGAAGAATTCTTCTTTTATAATCAAGGGAACCAAGTGGAACGTTTGAGTTGTTGAGAGTTTTAATACTATACGCTAACTAAGTTACACATGTGTTCCCATCAAATACACAACTTCCAATACGTTACTACCACCATCATCCCGTGTCTTCCTGATGATGACGAGAGGAGAATGAGAGAGAGAGAGAGAAAAAGGAAGAGAGAGAGAGAGAGAGAGAGAGAGAGAGAGAGAGAAAGGGAGAGAGAGAGAAAAGTTGTTGAAAAGAAAAAAGGAAAGGAGGTGAAGATGTGAGGCGAGACGGTTGGTATTTTCACGGTTAAGTTAATTTGGCAGCATTTGATTCCATACTGGTAGAGCAGTCCTCTGCCTGTTTGATGCTGATAAATTGATTGCATTGATTCTGGAAATTCTGCAGGGAATTCTTCCAAGTTTCAATTTCTCATTTCTTCATCTTCTTCTTTCCACATTGGATGATTCCTATTGTGTCTTCCCATTACATTCATCAAAGGCTGTGTGAAGGGACGGGAAGACAGAAAGGGGTGAGAATATCAAAAAGCGTCTCATATTAATATGTACTACTCCGATGTAATCATTTTTGTGAAACGTGAGCCCCAAAAACCTCCCTAGAAAATAGGGAAAAGGGAGTCAAAGCCCTATGTAGATCCTTGAATGAGCTACTTGGGAACTTCCCCCAGCTCTATTGGACTAACCAGGTCCTCACTAAAGCACAGCTGGTTCCTTTAGTAAAAACTCGGAACTGGCACATGGAAATGGAAATATGCTCTTATTAGGAGTGAATAGCGGGTAAAAACTGTCTGTTCATAAAGTGCCATAATTAAAAGGGTACGCTCACCTTACTTACTGTCACAACCAGATTTTCCAGATCAACTTTTTCCCTCAGCAAATCTTTTGGTTCAGTGGGAGACAGGCCGAATTTCCCTATGTAATACAAGGACTGAATAAAAAGCTCACGCAATGTTCCCTCAACGTATATCCAACTATAACTTATGCATGCAGAGGGAGACAGAGAGAGAGAGAGAGAGAGGAAATAGAGATAGAGAGAGAGAGAGAAAGTACAAGAAAATACCCGATTCTGATGAGGTATCTATTGTAAAGATCGAGAGGAGAGAGTGAGTAAATCTTTCGGTTGAGATCATCCATCAAAAGTTATTCATATCAAATGGTCTTCCCTCGATTATCATCTCTCCTGCTCTCACTCCCGTGGATCTGCTCTCTTTATAATATTCATAAGTACTGACGTGGTTGGGAGACATGGCGTGTATACACTTATTCTTCTTCTCCTCCTCCTCCTCCCCCCAAACTTCCAACTGGAAAATCCTCCGCACTCGTCTTACATTCATTTTGTGGTTTCCCTCCCACACGTCTCATACTGTATGGGTATACACTCCATCTCATCTCTCCCAACACACTCTATCCTTTCCCCGGTGATTTACACATTCCGAAGACTTGCTATGCATAAGTAGGAGACATCAACCCCCATTATTACTTTACACTGACTGACGACCACCAAGTGGAAGGATCCCGCATGATTTGCTGGGGAATCTGAGGGAAATTACATGAAATGCTAATTTAAATGCATGAAAAAATATCATTATGTAAATTCTTTCAGAAAATAAACGATTGAGCTTTCAAAATTACTTGCAGATAAAGTCCCATGTTGTGTGTTGCCTCTGCCGGCATCGATTTGTCATCATCTGTCTCTCTCAGTCTTTTCCGCGCGTTTTGGGTCAAAAGGAAGAGAGCAGGAGATATGGAAAAGATGGAGATCCCGTCGTCCATATCCTGGCACGGAGCTCCATCCCCAGAATATTCAAAAAGAACATTCCTATTAGCCCAAAAACTATGTCTTATAGACTGGGAGTAGTAAGTATATAGAAAATAATAAAAAATAATCATAATACAAATTCCCGTAGATTTTTCTTCTAAAAAGAATTCCATTTGAAATAACATATCCAAAGGAAACTTTGAAGTCTGTAGCGTCACATTGAGTGTGTAGGTGACTCAGTGTATATGGAAACACATGGGATGAAGCCTATGGTCTCCCATCAGTTCCCTCTTTTCTATAGGAGTGAAAAGGACGATATTTTAAAAGAGAACTAGCTAACAACAACAGTTTGAGCTTGATCGAGACGACGATGGCTTTGATATTAAACTTTTTCTCTCTCTTTGTAAAGTCCTGACACAGAAAGTTCAAGATGGTCCCTTTTTAAAAGTGCTTGGGACATGGCATAGCATATCTTCACAGACTGATTCCATATCTAACAGAATATTAATGATCCTGTCACGCACAAACCACAGTCATCTTGCTTTCACTTTTCCAATGAACCACCATCCTCTCGTACTATCGCAACTTTTCCTCTACTTACTTCCTATTACTTGTATCTCTCTCTCTCTTGGGCTATTCACAACATCACAGCCCTGCCTTTCACCATCCCGGGCCCTTATATGTGTAGACTCCTCATAAAATCTGGGTACCAGGACCTGGCATGTATTGAAGTAGACACAACTCCATAGTGAGGGGCATAATGTAGATATTCACTTACAACCTTCGTATAACAATAGTTTCTCAGGGATGGCTCGTGGAAGGAACATTCCCAGGGCTGGGGCTACATGAGAGGGTGTGTGTAAAATGTTACGTTAGTGTATAGATATACATAAGATGTGTGTTTACAAATAATCATCCGCCCAAAGGACTCCTTTGGGCGGACGATTTAAGGACAAGGATGTCAAGAAGGTTGTGCCTTCGATAATCTCAGACCTCTTGGAAATGCTTACGGCCCCATGGATTCTGAGGATCTGCATATAAACACACAGAGCAGAAATTAAAATCCTTTGGTTTGAGCAGTTGCCGTTGAAAGGGAGATAAAAATTGGGGTGGGAAAGTTTACTGTGTTTCGGTTGCTGCTGGCATTGTCTTGTCCTCAGAACTCATCTGGCGTGTGTGTGTGTGCTTTCTTAAAGGAGAAATGCAATGAAAAGCATTCTACTTAATTCGGGCCTAGTCTCTGTGTGACAATGGGCCATGGGCTCCACTAATGGATCGCCTGGCATGTTAATGGCATGGACATGTCTAATGATAATGAGTCGCGAGGAGGCGGAGGGGACAACAATGCCCATGATTTATGAAGTTGCGAAAAACTCCCGAGCATAAACACAGACTGATTGTGTCCCAAGGAGCTTCAACAACATGAGACACATCTACAAAATAAAACAAATAGCTCCTCCAGCCAACTTCCCTTCAATGTGAGCTCAACTTCCTCATCACTTTTCCGTCAAGGAACCTTTTCTTCCAGCATTAACAGCCACGTCCACATCCTCTCCTTACCTGTCACTCTTTAGAGCGGCTAATCCATTTCCCTGACATTCTTAATTCATTCATATTTCATGCATCAGCTCTCTACCTTCCTGGCATTAATTACTATTGGATTATCTTAAGTGCTTCAATTCCCAGTACAGGGGATGATTTCACCCATCCAACACTGAATCTTCTCACCGCCCTTCAAAAATGTACCAGCCATGGGCACTTCCTGTACACACTCCCAGTCACAATTGTCACATAATCAGCTATAAAAAAAATTGTATGCAAAAATATATTATATATACATACATTGTATTTAGAATCCGCTAGAGATTTCTAAACAAAACTTCCAATTCATCTGGAAGCCGGAGGAAAACATAGCTTTTTGGCCAAGCAGAGAGGAAGGAAGCCCAAAAAGGTGGCAACATCCGGACAGAAAATATTGTTACATCCCTGCCCCTAGTGGGGACAGATGTAGCCCAAGATCTTGTGCTTTGAGCCAGGATTGCTATTTTCGTTGATTGAATGCAATAAATACCCAAGAGATAGTTATGTACATTATGGAGATCATTCTCTGATGTATTCTAGATTAAGATAAATTTTACAGAACGGCCTTTAAAATTTTGAAATCAGCTGTCAAAAAAGCATGAAAAAGGGGAAAAGCAAGTCAAAGCGATGGGAATATAAAAGAATTTGCTTGCTCAAAAACAAAATAATAATTTAAAGCAACATAAGAATTTAATTAAGTTTCAAATAAATAATGGGCTCTTTGTTTTAAAAAAAACTTCCAGGCGCACCCACCAAAGTCAATTCTATTTTATGCATGCACAGCCGTATAATTACTTATACCCAAGCCGAAAATAAAATTTGTAGTGGGGCTTCAAGAGGTGGAGAAATAAATCTGCACAAGTGCCCACCTATGATTTGATTTACCCTCTATATTTACTGCGAAGTGCGAAGCGAACTGACAAATGAACCATGTAATACAAAATACAAGCGCAAACGGATTCGCTCCGCTTCAAATGTAAACAAACGAAGCCAAGTTCTACAATTGGCTATAGCTCCACAGCCGCTAAATGTCCACTGCCCAGAGGAGCCCAGCCCCGCAGCATCCTTCATGCAACGCACGCTTTTGCTATGCTCCACTTGAGCAAGCTATAGCCCAGTGCTGTATAAATCCACACACTGGAGCTTATTGTTTAAACCGTTATAGTGTTTGCTGGAGGGAGGCTCGTCATATAGGAGTATTAAATTATTACTCCGTTGATTTTTAAATATAACGTTTTTCTTAAAATCTCCTTCCCACAATAATTATTATTATGGGACGTCCATTCCTCATTCCGACATTGGGAAGCGCATGTACTAATTATTAGCTCAAAGTAGTAATTATTACTAAAATTAGGGGACAATTTATAATAATGCGGAAACAGGGAAATAAAAATCGTACTCAGTGTAATTTGGTTGTCGCTCCTTGCATAAGTAGTGCTTTACAGTTTTTACTTCAGGTTTTTCCACCCGTCCCAATTTTGAGTAGTGGAACTCAAATAGTGGGACTTTTCGTGCTCGCATTTAGTAGTAATAATTACATTTGGGAAGGAGCCGCCTTGGCATTGACGTTTTTATTATTTTTGATTGGATTTTGACGCATTATGGAGTCGTTGAGGTATGATGTGGGGAAGTGTGTCAATTGTGGGAAGTTACTGGGGAATCGGAGAGTGGAGAGACTCAACGTGGCTAGTAGATTGGGGTTTGCCATTAATCGTCGAGATAGTTCTGCTATAATTGGGAATGTAAAGGCGGTGGTGGCGGAGAAGGTGTCAGTTTATGAAGCCCTGGTGAGTATTTTTGGGTTGGGGGAGGGAGAGGCATCGGAAAGTAGAGCGGGTCGGAGGGGGGACTTGGAATTAGCAGCAGTGTGTCAGGTGTGTTCCTTGGTTCTTCACGATCTGCTCAGGAATTTCCGAGAGTTTTCCCAACTTCGGGTCCAGACATCGTACTTGGGGGAGGCGATCGGTTGTCACGATGGGATCGGAGGCATGGGGATTTGTGGGAGAAGAAGAGATGCGGATGTGAAGGTAAAAAGAATGTTTTGCTCTGGAATTTTTTGTACTGGTGTTTGTAAAACTTTTGTGTAAAATTATATTTTAATTTTTAGTGGATTGTTTTGAGGAAGGATTAAATGAAAGGATTTGGTAACCACTCTGCGGTTTGTCTTAGGTGGATGGAGATTTCCGCTCCTTGACTTTGACTCAAGACTCGGGCGTAATGATTGCTGTGGATGAGGTTAAAGTGGAGGTGGAAGACTCACCGGAGAGTATTTCAAGGGGTTGGGAAGACTATGACTACAGTCACCTTTACTCATCGCAGGTCATTGGGCGTGCTGCTGTGAGTCCCCTGCGGGAGGCATCCATGAAGAAAAAGACGATGCGGAAAAAGAGGATGAAAAGCGTTCAAGGCGGAAAAGTAGCGGAGGGAAAGATGGTGAAGGGAGCAGAGCGACAAGCACCTTTGAGGAAAGTTGGAAAAGGAGTTGGAGCCGCTCCAAAACCAACACTTTCACGTATGGATAATGTCACTTCCATGGGTATCTATTTCTCATACATTGATAACAATCGTTATGCTAATCTTTTTCAGCAAAGATCATATTTTTCTCATAACTTCCCTTAGTGCAACAACCAGAACGGACAGAAAGCTTGCCAGATGTAAACGTTTTCAAAAAGGAGATACCATCGACGGGGAGGAGCAAGAACCGGAGCCAAAAGAGCCTGAAGCAGAGACAACCGAAGAGTAAGTAGTGGTACGTGTGTCGGTAGACACTGTAAATAGTTAAATTGTAGCGGAGGTTTCTCAAATACAGTATTTTCACTTTATTTAGTATAATCCTGTTTATAAGGTATGATCTGTGAGTTGGAGTAAGGGCATGTAACTAATCTGGTTAATGTCATGCGTTTGAATCTTTTGCAGTTGAATTATGTGAGGAGTGTCAGAAAACTTTCGTAAATACAAGATATCTCAAGTTACACAAATTAGGAAGACATGAGAAAGTCTATGAGTGCTCCAGATGTCAAATCTCTGTTGCGGAAACCATGCTCCGAGTCCATTATGACAAGTATCATGATGGCAAGCCAGTACTCCGTTTCTCATGCGGCTCCTGCTCCTATCAAACACATATGTCAAACAACATTAAAGCTCATATATCACGCGTTCATACTTTTGAGGAAGTTAAAATCAAAACGGAGATATAATTGGGTTCCTTTATTTTTCATCATTTATTAAATTGTTACGTTCTCTGGTTAGTAGAGCTATACAATGGGTGAACAATGCACCCTTGGGTACAAATATAAATACTTTAATTTGTATAATGCTATTGTTTTATTTATATATTGGTAAATGTAGATGATGTTTGCTTGCACAAGATAAGGATGAATGATAAGCTTCTCTTGTTTGCTGCCTACCTCTCAACCTAGGAAGTCAACTTGTTTAATGTTTGCGTTGAAGTGTGGTGGAAAAACATCCACATCTATTAGTTTCCAGTGACGACTGAACCTTTAGTTTAAAATTTCATTAGTTTCCTTTGTATCACCTGTAGTTGTAGTAATTATTCAAATATGTACTAAATAAGAGCAAATATGTATTGCTTACTTTATTTAAAAATGTATTGTATTCCGCCGTGATGCCATAGACCTCTGCTCCGCCAGATGCCTAGAATTATCATGATAATGGGAGTTATTAAAATTGATTACTTATTCTAATGAGTGAATAATAATAATTTAAGTAAACGTTTTCTCTTAAAAGGGAAATATTTGAAATATAAACCTGTAGTTTGTGCGTCCCTTGAAAATTCTCAACCTGAAATGCGTCATTGATAATGTTAACGCCACGTTAACAACATTCTAGTTGGGTGTGTGTATAGTTGCAGCATGTAAATTACCAACATTCAGGTTTATCATGTTTCCAGACAAGGGTCAATCTTGACCTACTTATTTCATGTATTATCTCAGGTGTTTTACCTAAACTGCAGTCCCTCCATTAAGACAAAGAGGTTTAAATATAGACCTATTTAAATTAAGTAAGAGAAAATGTTACTCCACTAAACCTTATAAATAGCAGACTGTAAGAAAATGATTATTGACATTCACAAGTTCTTGTTGACCGCAAGTTGCAGAGGTTCTTTTAAATTATTGAAAATAAATAATTCTTGCACATATAAAGAAAAGACAAACTCCAATTCTCTTCTCTCATTTTTTCCATCTACGCTCACATTTTCTAACCTACATCAGTTCTCTAGCCTCATCACCCTGGCTAAACATTGGTCCTTCGAATAATTTGGTGGAACTAGTTGAGATTAGTGAGTGAAATAGAAGAGTTAGGAGATTCGTGAATTCAAGTCAGCCCTGATCATGGCAGCCGCTCTGAAGAGTCAGCGCGTTGGTTATAAGGGCAGCTTAACCAAGACGAAGACGATGTTTGCGACCTACAACAGGAGCACTATTGACCAAATTTCTTGGGAATATCTCAGGGGCAAGCTTCAAACATGCGAAAAGAATCTGAAAGAGAATCATATGGCAGTCATGGCACTTCTTACAGACGACGCAGCGCTACAAGCCCAACAGGATGACCAGGACAAGGAGTCTGACAGAGTACATGAGATGGAACTTTTCTTGCACGAATGTCAACGAAACATCAAAGCCAGGGAGAGAGCAGCAGGTGAACCGCCTCCGGTGACGGGAGCACCTAACCCAGTCATAACACAGGTACTTGGTCACAAACCAAAACTTCCTCAACTTCAACTCCCTAGGTTTTCAGGCAATCTCGAAGAATGGCTCACATTTAGAGACCGGTTTACACAAGCAGTGCACAACCGCTCTGACTTATCTGGAGCAGAAAAGCTTCAGTATTTGTTGTCGTCTCTGGAGGGAGCTGCCGCCAAAACGCTGGAAACAACGGCTATTACGGACGGGAACTACATGAATGCTTGGGCAGCGCTCAAAAACAAGTTTGAGCATACCAGAGAGATCATCCTGAAGCACATTTACCGGATCCTTGATCAACCTGAAGATGTAGAGCGCAGCGCAGAAAGCATCCACCAGGTTCTCAATACCACAACCAACGCCTTGCAAGCAGCCAAGTCGCTTGGAGAAGATCCGGATACATGGAGTACCCTCATAACCGCTATCATAACGCGCAAAATCGATCCGGAAACCAGGTTTCGGTTCTACCAGTCACTTCCAGACAAAAAATTCCCAGCCTGGAAGACCATGGAGGATTTCCTTATCAAGGAGGCCATGGACTTAGAGACGATACCAGTAGCAACCAAGAAATATGACGAGAAAGTCAAGACCAAACAACACACAAAGGTTAGCAATTTTAGTAACAAAAAGAGCAACTGCAGCTTCTGCTGTGACAGTCATCCTAACTTCAAATGTCCAAAGTTTATTAAAGCAAAGGATACTGAGAAGTTAGAGATACTTAAACAGAGCAAAGTATGTACAAATTGTCTGAATACAAATCATACATGGAAGAACTGCCACTCAACCGGGACTTGCCGTGAGTGTAAGCAACGACACAACAGTCTTCTTCACAGTATTTTTGGCGCCAAGTCAGACAGACCGACAGCGACTACACTAGCAACTACCACAGTTGCAACAACCCTCAAGCCCACAGCAATTGTGGCAATCAAGGACAGTCGTGGGGTGAATCAAAACTACCGGTCTCTACTCGACAGTTGTTCAGACAACGCCTTTGTCACCAACGAGGTCATCACCAAGCTTGGTCTTCCCAAGAAGAGACTCGAGCAATCACTCACCATAACTGCTCTAGAGGGAATCCAGGTGAAAGAAATCAAGGAGTATGCAACCATCACCCTTATTTCATTGCAATCACTTCAGCCAGTAACAACAGTTGATGCCTTTATTGTCAAGACCATCAGCTTACCATCTCCACAAAATCGTCTGGATTGTTCATCCTGGACTCACATTCCGAAATACGCCCTGGCTGATCCTCATTTTTACCTACCTAACAGAGTGGATATCCTTTTACCCACATCGGTCTTCTACGAGGTTATGCGACCCATGCTCATTAAAGGTGGTCCAGGCATGCCAGTGGTACAAGAGACAGAGTTCGGATTCGTAGTAGCAGGAGGACAGATGAAAATGAGACCCAACGTAAGCCAATGCAGCATGACTGTTTCTACGCTAGAAGAGGACATGCGGAAATTCTGGGAGCTGGAGCAAGGTGACAACAAGCAGCACTTCTCCCCGGAAGAAAAGGCATGTATACATCATTTTGAAGAAACTACCGTGAGACTACCCGATGGAAGGTTCCAGGTTAGGCTACCCTTTAAGTTGGACAGATCACCATTGGGAAACTCCTACAATCAAGCCTATCGTAGGCTGCAGAACCTAGAAAAACGGTTTATCAAAAATGGCTCACTCTATCAAGATTATGTCAACGCTATGAATGACCTCATGCAACAAGGCCACATGGAAGAAGTTCCATTTCAAGAAATTAGAAAACAAGAGGACCAGGCATACTACCTTCCTCACCATCCTGTAATTAAGGAGAACAGCTCAACGACAAAGCTACGCATTGTCTTTGACGCCAGCTCAAAATCTTCCACTGGAGTGTCCCTGAATGACCAACTTATGCTGGGACCAGTACTTCAACAGCGTCTTCATTCACTTCTGGTAAGATGGAGATTTTGGCGCGTTGCGATGACAGCAGATATTCGCCAGATGTACCTTCAAATAAAATTACATCCCAGCGACAGTGATTACCAGAGAATTCTTTGGAGAAGCAGTCCGAAGGAACCAGTCAAGGTATATAGGATCGGGAAGGTGACATTTGGAGTGTCTTCGGCTCCATTTCAGGCAGTAAAGACGTTGATGACACTTGCATCAGCTCATGAGGTTGATCTTCCACTTGCAGCCTCCGTAGTATCATCCGATTTCTATATGGACGACTGCATGAGCGGAGGTAACAGTGTAGCAGAGGCCCTAGAAAAACAGCAGCAACTTCTAACACTTATGAGCAAGGGGAAGTTCACTTTAAGAAAATGGGCATCCTCACACCCTGGAGTAACAACTTCCCTTCCAGAGGAGCTTCGTGAAGATGTCAACAGCTATCCCATTAACTCAGGGGAAGCCTTAAAGGCTCTAGGAATCAGCTGGTACCCTAGCAGTGATCAGTTTCAGTTTTTTGCTCAGCCCACCAACGAGAAAATCACCAAACGCAACGTACTTTCCGACATTTCCAGGATATTCGATCCTTTGGGGCTACTGGCTCCAATCACAATAAGAGCGAAAATGCTGATGCAAAAGATATGGAAGGAACAAATAGGATGGGACTCAATCTTACCATCTGACCTTCAACTGGAGTGGAAGTCCTATCTTCAAGGCCTCCAGGACCTTCAGTCAATATCGATTCCACGCTGTGTAAATTCTAAAGATGCAAGCAGCCAGGAATTGCACCTATTCACTGATGCATCAGAGAAAGCTTATGGGTGCTGTGTATATTTACGGTCAGTAAATATAACCCATGTCACTTTACATCTTATTACAGCAAGATCTAGAGTCGCTCCATTGAAACCGGAGACCCTCCCCAGGTTGGAACTCTGCGCAGCCCTTCTTGGAGCACAGTTGTTGGAAACTGTGAGGACGTCACTTCCGATCACAATTCCCCAGTACGGATGGACGGACTCCACCATTGCGCTGCATTGGATTCGGTCAGACGCGTCAAAGTGGAAGACATTTGAGAGAAACAGGGTGGCAAAAATACAGGAAATTCTTCCCGGAAGTAACTGGAACCATGTTCCAGGGAAAAGCAACCCAGCTGATCTTCCATCCCGAGGCCTTTCTGCAAATGAGCTCGCCCAAAGTCCCATGTGGTTCAGCGGGCCGACGTTCCTCCGACAAGAGCGATGGACTATTCCTCCTATTCCTCAAGTAAACCAAGCCTTACTTACTTCACTGGTGGTAACCGAAGACAAGGTAGCAACACTTTTCATTCAAAATCCGAAGCTAGACACGTTCCTTGGACGGTATTCTTGCTGGACTAAACTACGAAGGCATACCTGTTGGCTCATCCGACTTTGGAGATTTTACTTAAAAAAGGAAATCCCTAAACAGCCTCACCTCCAGCCTGACGAAATTCAAAGAGCAGAGGATATGATACTCCACTACTTACAACAATGTGAGTTTCAGCAGGAGTACACGGCGCTTAAACAACTCACGTCACATCAGCACAAGATGCCAAAGGTACCAAAGCTTTCACGCTTTCTCAACCTTGACCCATTTGTGGACAAATCGGACCTCATACGTGTTGGAGGTCGACTAGAAAAATCAAAACTTCCTTACAGCGGCAAGCATCCCATCATCCTTCCAAGACACCACGTCACAAAGATCATGGTGCAGCAGCTTCATCAGCAACTACTTCATGGAGGAACTCAGCTTTGCCTTAACCTATTTAGGAGGAAGTTCTGGATGTCCAGAGCAAGAAGTTACGTTCGAGCAATCATTAATAAATGCAAGACCTGTGTCGTTCAGAGGGCACTCATACTGGAACAGAAAATGGCATCTTTGCCGGAGCCTCGGGTTACGATGGCAAGAGCATTTTCCCGGGTAGGAACAGACTACGCCGGCCCCATCACCATCAGGGAATCCATGGGAAGAAGCCCAAGGACTCACAAAGCTTACATAGCATTGTTCGTATGCTTATGTACTAAGGCGGTTCATCTGGAGCTCGTTAGCAGCCTCACTACTGAAGCCTTCATCGCAACTTTCAGGCGGTTAGTCTCCAGACGTGGAATCCCTGAAGAAATTCGAAGCGACAACGGCAGTAACTTCCTTGGAGCCAAAAGAGAAATCCAGGAGTTGCTACAATTTACTAGTAGAGCAGATGTTCAGCACAGCATTTCGAAATCATTAGCAGCCAATCAAATCCGATGGAGCTTCAATCCTCCCGGAGCACCGCATATGGGTGGAATCTGGGAGTCAGCGGTAAAATCTGCTAAGCATCACTTGCACCGAGTATTGAGAGAAGGATGCTACACATTTGAGGAGTATTCGACGGTTTTAGCAGAGGTCGAAGCGTGTCTCAACTCCAGGCCCCTGTGTCCAATCAGCCCCGACCCAGGAGACCTGGAAGCCCTAACCCCGGGTCACTTCCTTATTGGAGCCCCACTGAAGGCTCTACCGGAACATGATCTCACCATGGAGAGGATCCATTCCTTGTCACGTTGGCAGAGGCAACAGCAAAGTGTACAACACTTCTGGAAAAGGTGGCACGAGGAGTACCTCACACAACTCCAGAAGCGAAACAAATGGCAAGGAGCACGGAGCAATATTACCGAAGGTTCTATGGTGGTCATCCGGGAAGAAAACATTCCCCCACAAAGGTGGAGATTGGGAAGAATTGTTGCGTGCCATGGAGATCCCAGCGACAAGCAGCAGTTAGTGAGAAGTGTCACTATCAAAACTGCCAGTGGAGAGCTGAAAAGACCCGTCGTCAAGATAGTTCCACTTCCGATGGATGATGAAGTAGACGAGTAAAGTTTTAATTTAATACAATGATGATTCATTAAATGACCAGTAATAATTTAATTTTGTAAGTTTTCCCCTCCTATTTTTTACAAATTATACAACTATATAATTTGGCGGGCGGAATGTTAACGCCACGTTAACAACATTCTAGTTGGGTGTGTGTATAGTTGCAGCATGTAAATTACCAACATTCAGGTTTATCATGTTTCCAGACAAGGGTCAATCTTGACCTACTTATTTCATGTATTATCTCAGGTGTTTTACCTAAACTGCAGTCCCTCCATTAAGACAAAGAGGTTTAAATATAGACCTATTTAAATTAAGTAAGAGAAAATGTTACTCCACTAAACCTTATAAATAGCAGACTGTAAGAAAATGATTATTGACATTCACAAGTTCTTGTTGACCGCAAGTTGCAGAGGTTCTTTTAAATTATTGAAAATAAATAATTCTTGCACATATAAAGAAAAGACAAACTCCAATTCTCTTCTCTCATTTTTTCCATCTACGCTCACATTTTCTAACCTACATCAGTTCTCTAGCCTCATCACCCTGGCTAAACAGATAATGGCTTGAAATCGACGGTAATCGTTGTTTAGTAAGTAAACAGCAGGAATGCCGTAACTATTGTATTGTCTTGATGAACTTCCTGCGTAAAAGTTTGAATTTATTTTAACCACCTGGTGGTCATTTGGTGCCAGCAAATGATCAAGAAAATGCTTTAGTTGTCGCATACTTTCATTCTCACTGGAATCAATTTGATGGTTTGAGTGCAAACGAAAACTTTGGTATTTTTGTATTTTCTTGTACCACAATAGAGTAGCAAAGTAGAGATTTTCCATAGGAAGAACTTCACACTGTTTTTGTTGCTGTAGAACCGGGGAAAAGAAATCCTTTAGAGAAATTTGACCAGTTTCGTAAGAATAGAAAGAACATTTCCGCCTCACAAGGTTGACACAATAACCCACGATTTTCCCATTACTCGCGGCTGTTCCAATTACTAAAGAACTGTCGGCTGCAAGTGTGTCCGGTTGGTCCAGACTTCTGCCGCGGAAGGATAATGAGTCTGGAAATTCGTCCAAAGTTTGAAACGATTCTGAGGGATACAGTTTCCCACTAAATCCCGAGTCACTGAGTCCCACTGGTGGTCCACTCACTTGACAAGGTCGATGATCGAGAGTTAAAATTGAGCCCTGCTGTAGGGGATTCATCTGACGCTCACCGTGTTGTCTTAATAGTCCGATATTATTTGTGGTCTCCACTTTCTTTCTCCAAGCTTCTTGATAAGGAACAACTACGACAGGCTCGAGTGGTGACAAAGGCCTAGGTTTTGGCTGTGGATGCTGCATTTTGTTAGTGTTAATGTCTGGTTGCAGTTTTTCCGTTGGCATGATTGATGATGGTTTTGGTCCATAGCTTCGCTCCAGATTTGAGCGTGTCTTCTTTTCCTTCGTAAACTCAACTATTGCTTCGGAGTCTTGTAACAGGGGTGATATTATTTTTCTGTCTGGGAAATCTGCTCGGAATCTTTCCAACAGTTCTTTCTCGTTTTCCGGGCTATCGCAACATGCTAGTAGTGCGAACTTACCCAGGATGAAAAGCATGTACAGAAGTGCGAAACCTAGCGCAATGATCAAAATTAGTGACAGTGTGTCCATGTCCGATGCTATTTGATATCAGCCTTCAGAACGTTCCAAAAAATAAAAGTGTCAACCAGAATAAGGTTAGATCACTGTACTCACATGTAATCCTTACTTTAGTCTCTTTTCCGTCAACACTCGTCAAGTCACTGGGGTTTTGGTCACCGCGGAGATTAATATGATGGGTGACAGTATTTAAATAGGTAGGTGTTTCTGCTTATGATTTCGATTCTGTGAATATTGCCAAGTAACTATGAATAATTATTTGTCCCGATTATTTAAAAAATGTGACATAGCTGTCCCTATATTTGCAGTTGCACACTTTTTGGTACGTCCCATAACATAATCTAAGTGTGCAAATAATTATCAAAATGTTTTGTCAAGATAGTGCTCGTGGATGTTCAGCACTGTAAATAATTCTTAAATTCATTGAGTTCTATGAAGGCATCTAAAGCTCCATGAAATACTATTATTGTGTTTTTACAGTGGTTCCGCTACGATTATAATTTTGAGGATTAATCTACAGCTCAGTAGTTACTATTAGAGCGGAGCCTCCTGTGTAGCATATGCGGGAAAGAGTACTATGTATGTGGATATACAGGAATCAAAGTGTAATCACTGCCCAAATATCTACCGTCTCCTGGGACTTGTCCATTGTTTTTGAAATCCTGGCTTTAATTGTTTTCTTGAAAGGGAAACCGAGTGCGAAACCTATGCTGAAGCCTGAAAAGCCATATTTAATAGGGGTACAAATTTGGGCGTTAGTTTTTGCAGCCTGGCAATAACAATTTAAGCGCTATCCCTGTGCTTCGTAGAATCCAGTATATATATTCCGTGGGAAATGGGTAAAGTCACGAGGATGTTTTTACTCCGGTTGAGACAGCGGAAGGTTGCCATTTTCCATGACAAAATAAGCGAGATGACATTACTTAGCAGCTTATCGTCCGACAGGCCATAACATTTGAATAAAATTGCAATTTCCAGACCAGCATCACCCTCACACTACACAATGTGGCAGCTATTTGCAAATAAACTCAAGCATCAACCGACACTACTTGTAACTCCCGTCTCGCTCTCAACTCCTCCGAATGTTCTCCACTCCCAGGTCCGTTATACAGTCTAAAGGAAGAGAGAGAGAGAGAAAGAGAGAGAGAGAGTGAATATCTCCCGGATATCATGCCCATTGGCAGGATTTTAAATGAAATGAATTCATAGTCCAAACATGAATTTTATCTCGGTGATGAGGTTCAGTTTTCTCCCGGATTTTATTTTATTTGTACTTAAAAGTTTTCTCTCCTCTTCCCATGTCCAATTCCACACTTGGCTTTCATGTTTATCTTTGTACACTTCCCTCTTTCCAGCTCCGTTGTTCCAGCAGATGTTCAAATTAAACGGTCTTACTGGGAAACGGAACAATATTTCACTAAAAGCTACTTCTATATTCTGTTAATCGTACTAGTGCAAGTGGAATATCTTGCTTCACTCCCATCCATCCATCCTCCCATGCCTGATTTCCAGTTCCTGGGGTATAAATATAAACCGAGAGCGAATAAATTTGCGAGTTATGGAATAAATTTCACTTTTAAACGGGGTAATACACTAAAACATCATGGGGGGCTTCAGTGTGCATACAACATCAACAGGCCTCATTTCCTTTCGGTGATGCAACCTGTTTTGCAATATTAGGTGGGTTGCGTGGTCACATCATAAGGCAGCTCCAGATCACCCTCTGAAATATATCACTGGGAAATTTTCCTGGAGTTGAAACCCCTCTAAAGTGTGATGGTGTCATACTAGACACCATAGAAAAATATGATGTAAGTGTGTGTAGTACGAAATTGAAAGTGACATGTTGTCCGGATGTTGTGCCATTATTGTGACTTGAGGCTAGTGTGTGTAAGTTTAGTACACAATAGTTATTAAATGCCCCTAAGATATTTTCCTAGGAATATTCTAATGTTAATAGCCTGACATTATTGGCAGTCGATAAAATCCGGAAAAAAAAACATGGAACTTGGAAAAATAGCAATTGAGACCCCCTCTCATGCTTCCCCTACGATGCTTTTGGCATTTAAATTTCTCACACTGAAACTTCCTTCCGTAGGTATCTTTCATACTTCACGGCTCATCAATTGTGGAGCAAACAATCCAGAGCGGGGTTGAAAGGATTCTCTTTAGTACAGTCAAGGGTTTCAAAGGAGCCTCCCTGTGCTTAGTGCTTATGGTTTGCTTTCAGAAATTGTGAAACCCTCCTATACATTTATATTTGCAGTAAAAAGGAACCGGAAAATAAACTCAGGTTTTATTTGCAATTTGCATATTAAAGTTGGGATCGGGAGAAAGAACCCATGTCTCCCTGTGCTCCGTCCCGTCCCTATTCTGCGAATTGTCTCTATTTTGTTGACAGTCCTTACAGACTTGTGAGGATGTGTCGGGAGATAATGTAGACATTGAGTTTTAAGCAAAGTGGATCCGTATGTAGAAATGGGATTATGTACACTTGTAGTATAGTCAGATGGGGAAATGGCTCTGCTGTCATACCACTCCCACTGGCTTTCCTTAAGATAGTAAAAGCGTCCCCAATTGTATGTTTCACATTTGAGTCATCGCCACTTTTCATTTGAAATGGCAAACATTTACTTTTATTTGATTTATCTTACACGATTCTCTTCCTTATCTACTCCCAATTCCCAAGTTTATTTTTCAAAGTTAACAAAAAATTCCGGAGATTCCTGAATTCTGATGGCATATCTTGGACCGGAGGAGTCATATTTGCAAGTTATGGCAATATTTTTCAAATAATTAATACCATTTTGTAGAGCCGCGGGACAGTTTATGTATCTTGACGGGAGGATTTGTTCCTTATCAGTGTGAATGCACTATGCACTATTTGAAAAAGTATGCAATGTATATTTTATATGTACATTACATCCATACAGAGATCCACCTAATATTTCCCCCTCTAGCTCACAGAACCCCCAAGTCGTCTGTGTTTTGTCTACATTTTCTTAAATGTATGTGTAGTGAGCCTTCTGGAAATTTCAAGACCTTATAAGTATATACCTTATATTGATGTATAAATCCTCTCATCCTACTACTGTAATATTAATTATATGTAAATTAAAAACAAAATTAAGTTTTACGTAGTATATTTTTGGAGTCACACGAGTTGTCATTTAGTTTCTGGCATTGCACTACATGTTGCACTAAAACCAGGGCCCAAGAATGACTTATTATGCATATTTCAAACTAACTAAAAATACGAAGCTTCAGTATTGTCAGCCCAGTTTTGATGTTTAGAAATTCTTTGGAAAGGTGTGGATTTAGACTTCTTTTGGCTCTGCGATTTTACTCCGAATGCTTCCATATTCACCAGCCCACGACTCTTTGAACGAAATAAATGTAATAAGAAATTCCATCTAGCTTTGAAGGAATACCCGCAAGAGAAACTGGGATTTCTGTGGTATTCCTCTCTTTTTTTACAATCATGGGTTTTCCCAACACCGATGAGATATCATGAACATCACATTTTTTCAGCATTGAACATCAATTGTATGAATGGCTCAGCGAAATTCAATCAAACTTGAGCTAAATCATAAGTCTTAAAGTTTTTGAGCTTGTTCTTTGTACTCCTTTACAATTTGCTTCTGGCAATAAATGACTTCTTCTTTTGGTACAGAAATCGTCCCAATTACCCTCGTAATTTTTTTAAAAACTAATTTTACATTTTATTGTTCACTTAAAGTTCCTGGAGCTCGAGAGGGAGGAAATTGTCTTTGGAACTCTGTACAGTACATTGTATGCCTATATGTATATATGTAGTAATTATGTGCTTGCTAAAAAATATTTGTACTTTACTATACATATGTACATATGTATGTACGAACGATATAACTGGGGTATTGGATATTATACAGGATTCTTTGAACTGATGAAGGAAATCTCTTCGCAAAAACGGGTCAATTATTTAAGAAAAAGAAAGTTTTGCAGAATTGTTGGAAAAATATCCGTTATCTTGTGGAAAAACCCCCAAGTTGCTATCTCCGGCTGTCGTTTATAGTTTTCAAGTGGCAAAAAAAAAGAAGATGAGCGAAGGAGTTGGACGGGGACGGAGAATGACGGAGACAGGAGGAAAAAATAGATAAAAGATGTGTTTGTAAAGTGCCGAAGAAAAAGTTGTAGATTGTTGGGAGAAGGGGGGACCCGGCTAAATGTCATATCATGTCATCATAAAGAAAGACGCTTTTCTTTATGTTCTTCCGGTGCTGGGGATGGCACTCAAGCTTAGCATTTTTGCTGAGAAAAAGCTTGCTTTCATACCGTTTGTGTTGTGCTTTTCCCTGTATGCATGTCATTTCCCTCCCCCTCAAATCCTTCGCCTCAACCACACTCATCCAGTCCATATGCACATATATAAATACGGATCCGACTCCAGTAAATTGAGATATAAGCATAAGCCCTTACATGTTGCACCATTACATGATCATGATGACATTCAAAACTAAGGGATATCTCTCTACTCCAACTACTCCAACAGCAGTCGTTACAAGGCTTTCAATTGCTGTTATGTAAATAAATCCCATAATGATGTGACATTGGGATTTTCCTCAAGACTTTTACGCTTTTGGGGGGAAATAGTAAGTGTCTCTTCATGACATGGAATTTATTTCAGTGTCTTATACCCTATCCCCACCATCACTCCGGGGTTATCTTATTGATTCGGAATTCATAAAGCGGAACAATAACTGCAGAGTATGTAACTCCCACCCCTGAGCACATATGTACATACGAACGTATCTATAGATATGTATCTTTGTAGATAGCAAAACTAAGGGCTTCAGGGATTTTTTTAAAAAAATGTACAGGGTTTATTTTATCTGATTGTTTTTTGTATTGTGATTTCAGGGGTAACCGGCGTTCAGATCAACAAACTTCAAGTTCCGGCTTTAGTCAAAAACGGCACGGATGAGTTTATCATTCTTGACTGTGACTATAATTTGAGCGACACGGAGAAGGAGGGATTAGTCGTGAAATGGTTCTTCAATGGGAGCATTAACCCGGTGTATCAGTGGATACCTCCTAAGAAGCCACAGGGTTTGGGGTTGTTTGCCAGTCGGCTGGATTTGACCTATAAGGCCTCCGAAGATCCCTATAAAATGTACCGGGCTTTGAGGATACTTCGACCTTCCGTGGAGCTCACTGGAGACTACAAGTGTCGAGTGTCGACGTTCTCAAGCGAAGCTTACAAGTCAGCTGCGATGCTAGTTTACGGTGAGTTATTCTCTCTCCTTATTTCGTTCCTTCCCAGTTGTACTTGACTACTTCGACTTCTACTATACTTATATATCTATCTCTATGCATGTAATTACATCTGGAATACTCTCCCATGGACTTTTTCCCTATTATTTCTGGGAAGAAGTGCATTATCTAGGATTTTCAACTTTCCCCTCATTTTTAAGTGCAGTTCAAGGGTTTTGTGAGATACATGAAAAGGAGAAACTGTTGACGACTGAGAGGGCGTTTCCTTTATGTCTTTGTTACTTTGACTACTAAAATGTAAGTAGTTGAATGCAGGTATCCTCCGTCCTTGTGCTCTCTCCACATGGTCCCTAGCTTTTGTCGTTGAGGAGCGGAAGAGGTGTATTCATATTTGTATCTATTTTATATGTATTTATGGGCAGAACTACATACATCCAAGTCCATATATACAGTACAGGACTTTAGGATCCTATTCGGGGACATTTTTAAGTGGTTTTGTTTACATGCGTATGACGTGCCGATTTCTAAAGAACTATGAATTTCTCCCGGTACTTGAGTCCATAACAGGGTTTGTTCCAGGGCTTGTCATTAAAGCGAGGGCCTTCTCTGGACCATTCTAAATCTATGTACATTCTACATATGTACTTGCTTCTTGTAATATGTGATTTATGTATTGCCCGGAATTGGGGTTGCCCGTGCGTGAATTGCGTGCAATTTAATGTTCCGTTGACTTTCACCTTCGGCCGTTCCTCTGCACATTTATCTGGGTATTTATGGACATGTTTACAGTACACTTATAGAAACAGGATGATAGTATTTGTTGAAGTACTTGAATTACTACATATGTGTGTGAGTCTTAACTCCTTCCCTTTCTTCTTCTTATTTCTTGTCATTTTCTTAAAAAGCATAAAACCCCTTGGGTTATTGGAATGTGATTAAAAGATTTAGTGAACATAAGCTGTGGGAGGGAATTATTTGGGTAATAGTTCACAGGGTCAGTATTTCCTTAACTTTGTGCTAGTAGTCCTGAGCACACTTATTGAAATTCTCCTTCAACTAGGTAATCCTTCAAATGAGACTAGTGAGTTGGGAAAAATCTGAAATCCCTGGATTTTTTCACTGTGAAATCTATTCATGTAGAGGGAAGTATCTGGGATTTTGGAATACCCTCATAGATTTCTAGGATTTTTTTCCTAAGATTTGAGAAACTCGGCGACCACTTGGAAATGTCAAGTGAATTGGAGAAAATCTGGATCTGTACAAGTAGGTATACTTGCTTTCATTCCAGTGTGTTACCGGGGGAAACTTTTGAAGCCTGTAGGAATATGTGTAGAAGGCTTCGACAGCGATGCATTACATACATTTTGGGTGGAACTATTTGTCTGAGGGAATGTATGTGAAGACATGTGTATAGTAGCATGGAGTCCATACGAGCCCCTATCCCTATTCTGATCACCGCACACCGCTCTACTTGGTGGTCCAAAAGAAGAGCAATGAAAAATCGACAGTAAACTCCTTCTGGGCTTTTAGTGGAAGGGAGATAGAGGAAGCTTTCTCCTTTATTAAATCAGTACGATATCAGGACACGATCCGAAAAATGTGAGAAGAATCTATAAATGCTCACTCTACGTAAGTAAATTTAAGGATTTGTTCTTACACCCCGGAGCTAACCGAGGGGAACCTTTAATAATCATTCAGGTCGACTTAACTTGGAGGATTACCTTAATTTATCGAGCCTCCACATACAATTCCAAACAATCACCTGGATTTAGTGTGAAACCTCCTTCATGTGTGGAATGTCTTTGTCCCTGGAAATTGTCTTTGAGGGGACTTCCCTCTTCCATGGAGAAATCCACAAAGGAAGAATAATAAGGATTCTCAGCCTACCACACACACAAATATTGTACGCACTTCTTGTCTATCTACTTATCTACTCCTAGTAACTAAAATTATTACGTTTGAGTATCTATACATATGATGCAAGAAGACTCAGGGATGTTTCTCCTTCCTCCAGCTGTGTACTACGGAAGTATCCCCCGGAACTTGTCTTTTTCGACTGCTGTGAATTCCATTTATTTTATTTAAGATATTCAAACCTGTACCCCAGCCCCACTCACACAAGTGTAATATCCCTTCAAATTTTCCTTATTGCATGGGAGGATTCTCACATAGTAGATAATGGGAGATGGGAAAATAAGGCACTTGGGAAAACAAGGCCGGGGGGAAATAAGGCCCCGAGGAAAAAAGGCCAGTAAAATATGGCCTGGGGAAAAAAGGCCGTAAAAATATGGCATGGGGAAATAAGGTCACTGAAAATATGGTCTGTAGAAAAGAAACCAGTGAAAATATAACCTGGAGTAGGGCTTCTACTGGGGACATGTTTTTGTCCTGCAGACAATTCCGTCCCGTCCCGAAATCCTTGGGACAAAAATGTTGTCCAGATTCCGTCCTAAAATTACATGGCGACAAAATATCTGTCCCGAAATTTTCACGTCCCGTTCTGAATCGCAGTCTTAAAAGAAATAATCCAAATTACACAATTTCTATAAAAGCAACTCCAATAATAGCGACAGTTTACTTTAAAAAGTATTCACGTATAGAATAACAAATTTTAAACGAAACTATTCTCATACATATTCATTGTTACAGCAATAGTGTAGTGTACAGGAATTATTATAGCCTGGAGTAAAACGTGCAGTGAAAATATAGCCTGGGGGAAAAGACCACCAGTTTCGAATCTCATTCGCTCATCATCAAACCATTTTGGATGTTATAAATCTACAGCGTGCTTAACAATAACTTTCATTTCCCTGCCCCATTGCAAAGGCAAAGTTAAAACCTTCAATTTTTTCATCAACATCACTCAAAACTCTCGGGCAGGTTTTAAAGAAATTCAGGTCCATATGTTTTTTCACACGTTTTATGCATAAATCAACTAAATTTAAATAACAGATTCGTGTTAAAATCATTGGCTCATAAATATTTCTATGGTATGCTTTGTTGATGTACTAAATGTGCTTCGATATTTAGTTTAAATATGTATGTTTGCATGACTCAAAAGAGAATATAATCAGTTTCTGTTAACTATGCAAAAGTCAATGTTCCTACGAATCAAAAAAAGAGCGTAATTGCGAGCTTGGATAGATTGCGTTAGTCACAAATTAATACGCTTGTAAAGCTGCTTTCGTCTTTATTCTATGAGCGCTCAGACGCTTTACCACCTCGAGACCATATTTACAAAGTGTGGAGAAAATCCAATTCTCGGTTACCAGAGATGTGTAAAATACTTCATTTTTGTTTCAAAAATACCAAAAACATTTTATTTGTTTCGACACTTAAAATACTAAATACTAAATAAGATACCAGCAACTAATGTTTCTAAAATACCTAGATAAAATACAAATCAAAGACTATTTTCCAAAATACTTAAGTTGAAAATACTATTTTAAATACTTTGAAATCAGGAAATACATCAACTCATTGTTTCGGAAATCGAGTACAAAACTTCAAAAATACTAGCTTTTTGATCATTTATATCAGCCAATCTAGCGAAAATTAGTCCTACAATGTTAAACAGTCGTTCCACAGGAGCTGAAAATGGCAATTGGATATTCAAATATAAAAACAGATTTTATGGTTTTTGTTTATAAAATTTGGACGATTTCTGAAACATCCTATAAATCATTGAGTCATTGTTCCTCAATGGATTTATCAGATCTCCGCAATCCAGTGGTATTGCAAGCTTCAAATGAACAAAATTGTCTTCTTGGATTTGTTTAGTTCCCGTTTAATATTTTCCGTACAAACGACGTTTGTTAATTGATAAAAAACGTGTATGTACTAAAGTTAAGGATAACAAATAGTTGTCAACACGTACGATTGCCGCAGTTTCAAAAATTAGAGTACTCAAGTATTTTGACGAAGTATCTTATTTTAAATACTTACGTTACCATTAATGACTACGAGTAAAATATCAAATACTTATGGCAACGTAATTTGTAAAATACTAAGATACAAAATACTAAAACGACCCTAGCAGATTTAAAATACAAGATACAAGATACGTATTTTGTATTTTAGATAGTATTTGTACTTAAGCGTTTCAAGTACTACACATCTCCGTCGGGTACTAAGTTTTCAAAAATCCCGGGTAAATCCGAATTTACCTGACCGATTACGTTTATCTGTAAAACCTGACCGATTACGTTTATCTGTAAAAAAACTAGAAGCGTATCCCCTAAAGATTACTTGCACTATGTCTTAGCAAAATCCAACTACAGGTTGTCGAATTATAGTATACAAAGACAAAACCCACGGGTAACTCCGAATCCGGTAGACACATTAAGTTAATCCATAAGACATTCAATGATTTACCCCCTCAAGACCAGGTTCACCAAGTTTGGACAAAATCCAATCACGGGTTACTAAGTTTTCAAAAATCCAGGGTAACTCCGAATTTACCTCACCGATTAAATTAATCGGTAAAACACTGACTCGTTTCTACTAAAGATTACTTTTATTTTAGATCTCAAATTTAAATAAGGGGTGTTAAATCATCGCGTCTAAACAGACGAACAGACGTACACATGAAAAACCTTAAAGGGGCGACCACGCTTCTATTAAAGGGCAATTTGCATGTTTTCCATATACTTATTACCAACAGGGAAATCTGATCAACTTTCGATCTAGAGACGCATGACAACTTGCGGTGAGTAATTAGTTATTATGAACTTACACAGTTATGCGTAGCCACGTAAAAATTGGAGTTCTTTCCATCGTCGTATTTAATTTTTAAATGCAAACTTTTTGGAGCTTTTCCATTTAATTATTTTCACTCCTGGAATCCAATTTTTTTCGGAAATCTTCGGTAACCTTACAAGGTAAGCATTTATTTTTTTACTGTATTGATAATTAAAAGGAGCTTTTGACATATTTTTATTGCACGCTAATTACATGTGGATGCATATCGTTTAAGTAGGCAACTATAAATAATTCCAATTCATTGCAAACCCAATTTTTGCGTTTATGGATACCTACATTTTAGTCTCGTGAAAATGGAGTTCATCAGGAACGTTTACGCTTGGGCCTGCCAGCTATGGGTTATTGCTTTTACAGCTTTAATATCAATATTTACATTGGACCAGGATGTAGTAGATCTACAAGCCTTTGGACCTGCAAATCAAGTCCCCCAGGAAATTCCAAATCCAATGGAACCCGAAGAGGCTGAATTTTTTCTAGCCCTGGAAAATCCTTTGTGGGCGATAGGAAATCCACATATTCCAGTGTCCAGGATGTCTCGGAAGGGTTAAAATAATTTATTTTGTGAATGAATTTAATGAATTTGTATATAATATTTTCTAAATGTACTCTTCTGAGAATATATTTCCAGATATTGTAGTTTAGTTGCCTATTTTTTGAGAGTTCATATTTGTTATTGTAGTTTGTATTTGCTGAGAATGTATTTTTAAATGCTAATATTTCAACTTGTTTTAGTTGCTTTGTTAATATTATGACATAGTTAATCACAGAAATGTAATAAACGCATATTCACCTATTTTTAAAATAATCATTCGAAAAACTAATTTAAAACTCACAGTAAAAAAACACGAATTTTATTTAAAAAATTTCAAATCTTTACTCACACAGGTAAAGTACTCCGATAAGAATACGGGTAACGGTGTATGATAGTCCTGCATATTGGTTCAATTTGTGATTAATTAATTATACTAAGGACGGGTACTTACATTGGATTTGGTTTAGGTGGCGGGTATGCTTGTCAACCAAATGCAAAGCTGTTTTAAGAAATAAATTCATTTCGAGCGGAATAAAAAATATGTGTTTAAAATCACATGAGTAAAATAGTTTTTAAAAGCATTTACTCAGTTGTAATTAATTACTTAACTAATAGATATCCACTTGTCTTAAACATTTCGTAACAGTATTTAACACACGAATATCATCGGGAAAAATTCAATAAAATTTGACATACTAAATACAAGAATGTGGGCATGGAACTTTGCAGAACGGAAAAACTAAACCCAACTAAACTGTTTATTGAAGGTGATTTATTATCATTAGGATTTTAATTCTTCATGTTCCATGTCCATAATCGCCTTTGAAAATATAATAATACTGTGGGCATCCACACTAGCTGATTACATTCATTTTCCCCAGTTTGACCTTTCGAATTATAACAAATTATTATTGGTTTCCAGTCGATTTGTACAGGATTCAATTGGGAGAAGTAATTATTTGATTTGAAGATGATAAATTTATTGAAATAATCTTCAAACATTTTTTCCGCTTCTAAGCTGTAGTTTCGCAGCATGTGAAGAGCTTCTTGTTTCGCGTCGTTCTTCTGATGAAGTTCCGCTAGACTTTGATTTTTTCTTGCTTTCCCTCTTTGACAATTTCCCCAAATTTTCGTCGGAAGTAATAAGCTCTGATTGTTGCTTTTGTCGGGGCTTTCTTGTGGGTTTAGCTTGGGCTGAGCTACATGGAAATATGAAACTTGTTTCCAAGGCATTTGGGCCCACTTTAAAGACCTTTAAAGTAAATATAAGTTAAAAATGTATAATTACCTAAACTGTGTTAAACTATTTTAGTTAAACTACAATATTAATTTATGAACTCATACTTGAAAAATATCTAACAATACTGCACTAAACAAACCTGAGAAGATTTCGGAGGCTTATTTACAGGCACAACTACTTCCATTCCTTGATCACGAACAGTTTCCTCAGCACCAGAAATAATCTGTATAGGCATTTCCGTGTCTTCATCTGAAGACGAATCCTCATATCCTTGTGACTCGGAGGTTCGAGCTATGTACCGTCTTTTCTTTAAACACTTGGGTTTGCTGATATAGTCATCAGCCTCACTTTCTGATGACACTGTTGGAGGGCCACTAGACAGGCCTGATTCAAATCCAAGTGGCTGGTCCCTTGGAGGTCCACTTGGCAGGCCTGATTCAAATCCAAGTGGCTGGTCCCTTGGAGGTCCACTTGGCAGGCCTGATTCAAATCCAAGTGGCTGGTCCCTTGGAGGTCCACTAGGCAGGCCTGATTCAAATCCAAGTGGCTGGTCCCTTGGAGGTCCACTTGGCAGGCCTGATTCAAATCCAAGTGGCTGGTCCCTTGGAAGCCCACTTGGCCGCCCTGACTCAGATCCACGTGGCTGATCCGAACAATCCATGAACCCATGGCTCGTATTTTCATAAATGGAAACAAGCTCGGGAATTCTACGTTTAGATTTAAAACTCTCTATTGAAATAAGTGGAGGTAGCTGTTTACGTGGATAAGGAGAACCTAGTTGCATAAATATTTTAATTAGTTATTCTTGCCTAATATTTTGGTACTCTTATTTAATCAAAGCTATTTGTATTTACGTATCTTAGTATTAAGTAATTATTTTACTGGCAAACCTTTTGAAGAAAACCTTGGTAAAGCTTGTAGAGACTGGTCCGCTGTAGATCCACTTAGGATAACTAAATGAGATCCTGACTGGTCCCTTCGAGGTCCACTAGGCAGGCCTGGTTCAAATCCAAGTGGCTGGTCCCTTGGAGGTCCACTAGGTAGGCCTGATTCAAATCCAAGTGGCTGGTCCCTTGGAGGTCCACTAGGTAGGCCTGATTCAAATCCAAGTGGCTGGTCCCTTGGAGGTCCACTTGGCAGGCCTGATTCAAATCCTAGTGGCTGGTCCCTTGGAGGTCCACTTGGCAGGCCTGATTCAAATTCAAGTGGCTGGTCCCTTGGAGGTCCACTAGGCAGGCCGGATTCAAATCCAAGTGGCTGGTCCCTTGGAGGTCCACTAGGTAGGCCTGATTCAAATCCTAGTGGCTGGTCCCTTGGAGGTCCACTTGGCAGGCCTGATTCAAATTCAAGTGGCTGGTCCCTTGGAGGTCCACTAGGCAGGCCTGATTCAAATCCAAGGGTCTGGTCCCTTGGAGAATTCCTTGGCCAACGAGGTGGTAAATATTCATCATCATCGGACCCATTTTGATTTTGTTCAGATTCGCTATCACTAAAGTCTTCGTCAAATATATGTCGATTGGGCCCCCACACTCTTAGCACCGGATGAAATTGCCATATGCCGGTCTTTCTAAAACCACTAATGGCTGTTTCGGGTTTGGCAGCGTCATTGTAAGCTGTTTTGAATATGGCTGGTATGTCCGCTAATTGGGCTTTCTGACCCGGTCTTTCAGCAAGCCACTTTCCCATATAATAAGAGTATTTGTCTTTTAATGGGCTGAAAAAACTTACGTCAAGCGGCTGAAGCTTGTGAGTGGAGTGTGGAGGTAGCGTTAAAAGTTCGATATGATGACGACGGCAGTACATTACTGCTTTATAACTGATATGCGTTGAGTGATTGTCCACGATTAACAGGACAGGTATGTCTGGGGTTGCGGTGGCATAATTTCTGAAATGTCGCAGCCATTTGACAAACATTTCAGATGATGTCCACCCTTTACTTGTCCTTCCAAAAATAGAATTATCAGGAGCATGATCCATAGAGACATCCTTTGCACAAATTGGAAATAAAAACATTGGGGGAACATAAACCCCGCTGGCGCTAAAACAACAGATCATTGTACAAAGCTGGCCTCGTTCCGCTGAAACCATAACCTGTACAGACCTTACGCCTCTCCTCCCAATAACCTTTCGACGTCGATTCTAGATTCAAAAATAATGAGTAGGTAAGTAAGTTCGCAGAATATTTTATATAAAAATTATCTAATAAAGCACTTCCGTAACAGACCGGTTATAAATATCTAATAATTTAATAAATTAATTTGTGAAAAAAGTGTGAAAAAGTGAAAGTAATTTTGTAAATTTACCGGTACTATTGACACTCCAGTTTCATCCATATTGAAAATGGAGTGCTGATTAAAACCTTTAGATGTTATAAGGTCCTCCAACAAATCGAAAAAGCGATACACTGGTTGTTTTTTAAACGCTGTAACTCTCACCAGGCTAAGCGGAGTTCCAGTTCGCAAAGAAAGAACATCTGAATGCCTTTCCAAGAACGATGTCACCCAATCTTCTCCAGCACTCCCCTGCTTAAATCGATGTGGGATTTCATTTTGTTCTGCGAGTTGGTATGCCAGTTCACCTAAGGCCTGTCTAGTAATGGCATAAAACCTTCAGAATCAGAGCAAAAAAATATAAAGTATTTTAGGACCTATAATGATTTGAAATGATGACTGATCAATAATTAATGATTATTTATAAATAATTAAATAATATAGCAATGCTAATATGTGACTTAACTACTTACTTCTTTGCAAGCAAATGTACATAGCAAATAATCTGTGCCTCCATTGCTCTGGAAAACACACCAATTCTTCCCTGTGAGCACTCTTCTGGAATATCTTCTAGATTTCGCTTTAAATATTTTTGGAAAACCGATCTGGTTAATCCAAATGCAGCACAGGTTTCCCGCTGATTTGGGACTACCTGTGATCTGTAGTGAGCGATGGCATTTTTTATGACGTCTCCTGAAACCGGAGGGGCTCGCCGTACATAATTTCTGACTGAAAAATATGGTAGACTCAAAATGTTTGTGAACAATTCTATTATTGTTTAAACCGGAAAAGATTTAACAAAGAAAAAAGAAAAATTATAGGTATTTACCCATTGTACACGGCTTGATGAACGATAATTAGGCATCTAATTACTAAACAAAAATCTAGCATTGTCAGCTCTCTCCATGAGAATATCCACAAATGTAGAACTGACGCATTTGTGAAACTCCAAACCAATCTAAAATGCGACTTATTCTTCAACGTTTAACTGTAACCAGTGATGGGCGTTCCATTCCACGCTCCATTACTCTATCCCATGTTCTCAAATAAATCGACTGTACTCTCCTCTACACTACTAATCTGTTCAAATTCACAATGTTGCCACCACTGTTTCTATATAATTTGTCTTGTGCGCTATCTTCCTCTAACACTATTTACCAAAAGATCTGCCGCTAGTTAATCTCTATTCTACTTTCACTGGCCTTTTTTGCTACCAACTGCTACTGCTAAAATTATTTCTAATTAGAACTGACATGACAGCGATTCAGTCTTTGGAACTTATAAGAAAATGTGCTGGATATAATAACCGAATACTCTAAAAAGCAATAGTAATTTTGAAATCATTTAATCCCGCTTCAGTAGCAAAATTGAAAAAAACGAACAAAATGGTCATTTTTAGCACTGTAAAAATGCACCAAAATTAGTTTGAATGTACACAAATAATAATAGTATTTTATTTTCAACAAATTTCATTAATAACCACTCGCAATTATTAACGTTGACAAAAATCTAGAATTCCTGACAATTGGCTTTGCAACATTTGAACCTTGTCACAATTTTGATATATTAACCCCAACTTTGGTTTAAGATTTTGTAAATCCTAAAAATGATAATCCTTCCATCCTTGCCTTTTTCAAAAGACTAGGAAAAATTTTATAAATTGTTTTTAGGAATTTAAAAAGGAATCTAAAATGCAAATACTTCTTATAATCCTTTTTGTTTCATGTTATGACTATGCGTTCCCAGAAATTGGCTTTTTAAAAAACATTGACTTTAGGCAAAATATTATTAAAAATTTTCCAAAAACTATGCATTCAAATTGTGGATACGATTCGCCATCATGTTGGTTAGTAAGAGCTAAACGTATATAAGTATACGACTTGTACTCTATTTTTCCTCCGCTTCTACTCTCAACAGCGTGGGAAACCCATCTCTGACTGTAAGTGATGGGCAGAATACATATCGCCCAAGAAAATGATTAAATGAAGGTGATGGGCAAAATGCATACCGGGTAACAAATATTTGGTTACCGGATAACAATATGGCGCCACCCGTAGGCATGAAAACTAATTTATTTATATATACAAGTAATTACTGTTACATAATTTTTTAACCATAGGTAATTACGTGGAGGAATTGTGGCAAGTTCCTGTATTGAATGTTTCCATTGTATAATTGTTTAACATTTTTTAGAATCTAAAATTAACTCAACCATTTTTTGCAATTAAATAAAAAAAATTTTGTAAATGGTTATTTTTAAAAAGCAATAATATTTCGATTAGTATAATTAATACATATTCATGTCACTTTGAAATTAGCCTCTTATGAATAGAAACCAAATGTAGTTTTTCAAAACTCGGTAGCAGTTCTCACATACATCCCGAAATCGGAACTTGAAATTAATATAATTTGTACATACAATAACCAAAGCATCTATAATAACAGCGCAAAGTACTTGTTCCGAATTTTACTTGAGGGTGAACGAATGGGTCTGAATTTCTTTAAATCTTTTTCCAAAGTTTTCAGCAATGGGGATGGGACATACTTTGAAAAGTCTGAAGCTTTTAACATTGCCTATACAATGCCCCCGGGAGAGAAAATTATTGTGTACATTCGTAATACCCAAACGTGGTTTATGACGAGGGAAAGAAAATCTGATGGAATTTTTCTCAGACCATATATTCACTGGTTTCTTTTGTGAAGGCCATATTTTTACTGATTTCTTTTCTACAAATCATATTTTCAATGGCCTTATTTCCCCAGAACAGATTTTTCCTGGCCTTATTTTCCCAGGCCATATTTTTACTGGCTTTTTTTCCCCGCAGCGTTTTATTCCCAAATGCCTTATTTTCCCATGTTCCATTACTTATTTGAAGGGATCCCTGTTCTGGATCTGTGTTCATATGTACATATGTGCAACTAAGTTGCTCGAGCCATTCACATATCCATGTCTATATGAATACCACTCCCTCAAAGCATTACCGAACCACCACAAGCCCCACCAGCCTACCACAATCACATCGACACATAGGGCCGGGTGTTGTTATACCAATAAAACAAAATACGCTCCTGTATTTCATATTTCATTCCGCTGACATTCACGTTGGATAATTTAATCCAAAAACCGGGGAAGCCACATCATAAGTTTTCATGGGGAAAACCAGTGAAGAGTTTTGTGTAATGTAATCAACAGTGAAATGGCTTTCCCCCTAGCTTTCTTCTACTTATGTATACAGAATACTTATGGAATGTCTGTATATGTATGTGCCGGAGCTCACACTTTTTACTACTCTTGGCTTGACTATGTACAGATCGTATTGTACAAATATGTACTAACTAGCTATCTGCTATGGATAAATATGTACATCCTTCCAGTATCAGTAAGGAACAAGAGGGAAGTTACCATTGAGCACCGTGCCCACTAGGTAGTTACTTTGAAGGTACCATTACTAATAGTATCAAAGGCTCTGAAATTCCTTTACACCTTCCAGAGGTACATTTATGCTGACTAAGGATATGTGGAACTATCCTCCTCCATAGGTATGAGCCTCGTCACACTTTTAAAAGATCATTGTGGTTGGGGGGAGAGAGAGAGAGAGACCATACAGAGGAATATATATATACGGGAAGGAAGGGAAGGAGTAAAAGTGTGTCTCATCCGTCCAAGAGAATAGAAGGAATACTTGTGGTCAGTCGTAAGGTCACATGGGAGGACTCCAGAGTCAATTGTTGTTACTATAATACTTGCATAAGTATGACGGAGCATATGTACACTCCTGTGTCGGAAGTTCATAATGGTGATTCCTTCTTTTCCCACCACCATCTTGACAATGATCCCATCCTATTTCTCCTCTTCCTTCGACTCTCTGCAGACAAAATCCTAAGTAAAAGATCAAGAGAAATTCTCGAGAGTTTTTATCTCCTTTTTGTTTTCTCCTTCTCCCATAGTTTCTTCCTCCTTCAGAATTTTTTCCTCCACAAAGAAAAAAAACACTGGGAACTTACACTAGACAAAACCACACTACTGAGTTTTGGTACATATCAATAGTATCCAGTACTTTCTCTTGATATACCGTATGTATAGATACATATGTATCTACTGTATGTACATATGGATGTGTGTGTGTGTGTGTGTGTGTGTGTGCTGATAGAAATGAGAGAATTGCAATGGCACGACGTGTTCCCTTCCCCCCGTCATGTCTCCATGAAAATGTTGCATTCACATTTATTTCTGTTGCAGACATTTCAACAGATCACGTACACCCAATTCTAAGTCATGTAGTTATTTTGAGGGTAGGGAGCTTTCCTCACCACCCATAAAGCAACATAGGAGTAAATTGCAAGTTTTCCCATCCTCCAGTGTAAACAGTATCTACATGTACACACACACACACACACACATATGCATCTCTCCTACTTCGTCGGTATAGACAAGGAAAAAGTTGATTTTTTGTTGCCAAAATTTGGTTCCTGCACGTGCCACTCACTCAGTCATCTTTACTTGAGAGGCTGTTCCATTTCACACTAGTATATATCTATATAAACCCAGGCAATTAGTCTCTGAATGTGGATTAGTGTAACGAGCACTCATCCCACAGGGAAGGATTAGTTTCTTTCCCGTATTTCTCCTTCTTCCCCCGATTACAGTATATGTATGGATTCCGGTTTTTATCTCCCGCCAGACAAGTCCGGAAAGAAGAGAAGGAAAAGAATGGGAAGAAACAAAAGAATATATGATTCGTTAAATGGAAGGAGTAGAAGGGGTGAGTGAGAGACAATGCGGGAGATGGGAAGTGAAGTTGAAATAAGTATTTAATGGTGCGATTGGATGGAATAATGTTACTCGAAGAAAAGCATTTAGGTTTGGAAGTCAGGAGTAGTAGTAGGTATACATTAATAATAATTATTATTAGTATAATACACAGTACTCAGGGAGAGAGAGAGAGAGAGAGAGGAAGAGAGACAGAGTTAAGAGAAGAATGGGAGTAATTTTCTCTCATGGAGGAGAAACAAAAGTTGAAATGGCAAAGTTGTGCTTGACTTCTCCTTTTCGATGAGTCCTGTTCAAGGAAACTCTTTGTATGGTTCCGGCCCGATGTTCTGTCAATCAAATTCTATTTGGGTTTATTGTTCTCTTCAGTGTGTGGACGGGCGAGGATTCATTCATTGTACTGAATGCGGAGTCATTTAGGGAATTCCCGTATAATAGAAGGTATATGAGAGTATGAGAGTAAAGGAAGTGTAATTCCGGGGGTTTTATCTCCCAATGTTTTCTTGCCTTCGGAAGTTTCTCTCCTCATCTACACATATTGAATGACATAACTAGTCTTGACATAATACTCTGTAGGTATACGTCCGTGATGTATTTACGGCCATGTAATTTTGTATGTGATCCTCATATGTATATGCTAAGATGTAAGATTTAATTTGAGGAACGAAACACATTCTTGAGGATGTGGGTCTCAAAGAGTTTTTCAATCAGTCCACTGGAATTTTCCGTTTAAGTCAGCTCTGACACTAGAACCGGAACACAAGTTTTTATGTGCCAGAGAAGGTAGTAAAAGAATGAATGAAGGATGGGAAAGCGGGGAAGAGTTTAGTATGTATATAGGAACTTTGGGTGGAATAAGTTTCCAGACTTTTATTTTTTATTTAGTTGTATAGTAATTATTATTCGTGGTAGGATTTCATGGGAGTCCTGAGGTTTTGGGGACAAATGAAGTAAATTGATAATTGACAGTGTTAAACTTGTCCCGATAGCTCAGAACGCATTCATCATCTTGGTCCGTGACTAAGGTTATTGGTGGGATATGACCCTCGAGTTGAGAGTCGTTCACGTACTGTTTCAGCTCTGCCCAGTTCTTACCGAACCAGTACTCCCGTCCGCTGTAGTATATTGTGAGCTCTGACAAATGACTTAAGTAAGCGTGTATTGTCCTTATGTCCCGATTAGTCTGCGTATTCTGAAAAATAAAATTTGGTTTCAATATTTCAGGGATTTTATGCAGAGCTCAACAGATAAATAGTCGGATTCGGGCAGTTGTTTAGTACAGAGTATTAATCCAGGGTCAATTGACTCTAAATCCGTATCGTATCTTACGTAGTGAAATGCGAAGCTCCTCAGAGTCGGTATCTTTGCAATACCGTGCTTGATCACATTTATAGGCATGAAGTCTCGACGGTCGAATAGCCGGATGGTCAGTCGTTTCAATTCTAAATTCATATTCAGACTCGGATTTTAATGATTTTAGATAGATAAAATATGAGAAGTGTAATAATAATTTTATTACAGTATTCATAGTAAAAAAATTAGTCAGAGTTTACACATATTGGAAACAATTATTGGAAAAATTTTGTCTTAAAATATTCTAACAAGTTAATAGCGCCAGTAGATATAATTAATTAATGCCACAGAATACAATTACTATTAGAGCGGGCTTACCAGGTAAATCTAAAAGGCAGGTTTGTCGCCCAGATGACTTTAACACCTCCGTCCGATGATGGAGATATTGCCGGAGGGAAATTTCATTCATGCCGAGAGCAATGCTAACAACAAAGCCTGGCATAACTCCTACTGATGATGACAGTGACAGTTCCTCTAGTCTGGGCAGAGCTTCTATGACTTGCCGAACAATATAAACTGTCAGCTCAGCCATTTTAAGATGAAAGGAAGTTATGTATGGGAATTGACGGCGAATGTACGTGATCAAGCGAGTATACTCCGACTTAATCTCCCCCTGCCACAATTTATTCCCAAGATCGACATGACCTTTGAAAGTAAACTTCTCTATGCCAGTGTGGGGCCTGGCTACGACTTTTGAGTAGATTGGAACACTTCCGTGGTAATTTGAGACAATAATATTCGTCAGATTGGGAAGCTTTTCGGATTGAAAAATATTTAAATTCCCAAACCAGTCGTCCAATAGCATTGAACGAAGTCTGTGACAACCCCCGGATGGGAGAATTTTCTCGGAAATATTTTCCACTCCAGAAATGGCTATTTCTTCAATATGCTTTGAGACATTCTTGAAGAGATCCTTGAGAAGATCGAAACCTAATCCAGGTTGATCAGCCACAGACATGTAACGTTGGATTCCCAGTGATCTCAAGTTCTTTAAACATGTTTTTGATAGATTCTTTGAGCATATTAAGGGAAAGTCTGCAATATGTAGATCCACCACTTTTTCCAATAGATTCTGGTCGAAAATCTTATTCAGAAGTGTATGGTCAGCAGAGCTGGAATAAAACCGCTGAAGATTGGTAGCCCCTAATAAGATATTATACGGGAACATGAGGAAGGACAACGGTATGTTTGTATTGGCGGGGCTCATATTTAAGAACTCAAAATCAGTGAGTTTAGGCAGGAGCAAGGGGAATATTTGGGTTTGTTGGTTCCGTCGTGAACTTCCGTGGATTTGCATGGATAGTTTCAGGAATTTCAAGGTCGACGAATTTTGTTGAAGAAGCTCATAGGACAAATTTGGGAATAAGGAATCCAACTTCAAATTCCTTTCAAAGGCATAGTCAAGTCGAACCACATATGTTTGAGGGTCTTTTAAAATCACGTCCAGGAATTGATCATGGATCATTTTGATTCTGAGGTTGTATTTTTGGAAGGGGCAGGGTCTCCTTCTTTGGTGAATGGATTGAAGTAAGAAAGCGAATTCATGAATCTGATCATCCGTTTTCTGGACCAGATCAACAACCGTTCGTTTTCGAAGCTCCGAGCATGCTGCATTATTCCAGTGGCGACTGACGTAACGTAGTTCTTTAATGGTAGGGATATTCATGCGTTTGAATACGGGTGTTAAAATCTACATAGGTTGGGAGTAATTTTTCTCGGAGTTGCATTTTTTAATATAAAGGAAATTAAAACTAAATCGCATTTGGCTTCTTTATTGATTTACCCTCATCCAATTATCTCTTGAGAAGTTGGAAGAAGTGGAAGCGGATTCCTCATCCGAAATAAGAGACTCGCCAAAATTGACATTTAAGTTCTGGGTAATTTTGGCACTGATTTCTGGTTGAGGAAAATTATAATGAACAAAATTTGTACTCAGATATTTGAAATATACATAAATATGGAAGGTATTAATTTGAAATTGAATACCTTAGTTTCATTTAAATAAAAATAATTACTTACTGCGGAAATCCTCAAATCTTCCTTCAGAGCGTGAATTCCCAATCGTTGTTAGCCTTTCTTCAGAGGGCCAATCCATTTTTGAAAGTTTTAGTTCGTCTGTTTTACAACCTATATATCATACCCTTTTTTATAATATGACTAGTATTTTACACAACACATTATCTTATTAATCTTATTATACTTATTTTTCCTACTCATTATGCGTAAATCCAAAATAAACATATCTATGATATATCTATTATGTTTGCATGTATGATGTAATTTAATTAGTAGGTATACAGTAGGAGTTATTTTTGATTCTAAGTATTTTTGTAACAATAATAAATTAGTAATACGTATGCGCAAAACAAGTGCAAAAATTTGGAATTTAAAGAAACTAGAGCTAGACATGAAATTTGTTTGTATACTCTTTTGAAATAGTACGATTATGAATGGCATAGAATTATTATTTCAGTCGTCTGGTTCATGTCGTTTTGCTCGATAACGTTACCTTTCATTACTAATACTATATTTTTTAAACAGATAATTTCTAAATAGTTTAAACTTTAAATTAGCGATTTTGCTGAAAGAACGTCACAATAATATTATTTTCCTATTAATTTACACACCATTCTTTGTGCGAACAAAAAATTGAGCCAGAAATTTTTATTTTTAGGAGCGTACAAAAGTTTCAAAAGTAGTTGTAAAACATTTGGCAAAGTCTTGTTGTGATAACCATGTGAGCATTTTTGATTTTTAGTAGATAAGCATGCGCTTCAACATGCAACAAAGAATTGAGTGAAGCGGACTTATAAACTTGGAAGTACTGATATTACAATAAAAGTAACTTTGCAAAAACAATCTGGTCCAACCAATGCATGAATATAAAATATAATTTCCCATATAAATACATATAGTGTATGTACATATGCATATGCACATTAGAATTTATGCAATGATATGTTTTTTTATTACAGCTGAAGAAAAAGAAATGGGAATCAAAGTCGTGCAGTCGGATAAGCCAGGGATGATCAACGTAAGCTGCTGGGCTTTCGACGTATTTCCCCTCCCATCGCTGAGCTTGTTCCATGGGCAAAACGGTCTTCAACCGTAAGTTTTTTTTTTGTGAACTACAAAATCAAGTTTGGTATTTTTTATAGATTCATATTGAAAAATAGGATGCTCATTGTTTGTAGAAGCAGGAGAAGGCTTGAGCAATGAGTAGCATATGTATGCCTGCACAGTATGAATACGAGAGCCGTATCAGTGAATGAGGTTTAAGTCTTAAAGTTATATTTTGTGGGGAAGGACTAGTAATGAAAAAGTGGCTTGTCACTCATTGGACCGATATTAAAAATGCCAAGATCGGTGTGGAAATTGCTTGACTACCGTGACTAAATTGAATGAAGGATTTGTACATACTGCATTTTACAAGAAAATCAAATCAGAATTTCCATTAGAATTCCGTAGTGTTCCCAATGGCATTTCTGCCAAAGGGATGAGGCTGTCTATTGTGAAAAAATAATAAAAATGTCAAGTTATGAATAGGGACTGAGTGGAGGGAAACAAAGGGAGGGATGGTTGACAAGAATTGGGACGAGAGGGGATTGGGGTGGGTACTGGGTACTGGCCTGTGACATTCTATATTCTATGTATGTACGAGTGTGGCATGTCTTAAGAGCTTGCATTTTTTTATCCGTTTTGTGATTCGGAAGCGTATCAATCTTATGTCACTTTTAAATCAACTTGAGCTATCCTATAGCAACATAACCTTTTCATGGTTCCTACAATTCCTACAAACAAAACAACCAATTGTACTTGTCTATAGGTACGTATGTCCTTATGGATAGTATACAATTATATATGCATACATACTAGGGCACAAATAATTATGTGTGACCTGTACCAGCGCTGCTTACCGTGGGTCAAGGGGCAAAGAAAGCTACGTTTGTAATTTTGTGCCATGTCCGAAAGCTGAAGCAACTAATAATGAAATTGTATTTTACCATCACAAATGACTTAAAAGAATAGGTTCCTTAACAACTTATCACAAGTTGTAATTATTTTTTATAATTAAATACATTTAGGAGAGCACAATAAATAAGTATATAGTTCTTGCTGCTTGTAGTCTCAAATCTAAAAATGTACTTCCTTTTGTCCGTCATGTGTCCCATTGATGCTCTTGGCTCTTAACTTGACTTTTTGTGCTTATTACAGATTAGATGAAGTCGAAATGAACTATGAAAGGAGGAATAGTACAATCGGATATAATGTATGGGCTTGGAGAACTATGGAAGAAGTGAACATAACAGCTATATCCAATGTATTCGAGTGTGAATTAAATAATTCCGTTGTTAACCACTCTCGGAGAGAAAGCACCCTCTACGAACCAGGTATGGCTTCTACGGTTTCAATTTACATTATTGATAATAAATTATTTATTCCCTCTTTTACCCCTCTAGCCCGTATCAGCAGTCATGGTAAAAAAAAGAATTAGGATTTTCGCTTTTGGACGAGAATTTGTTTTCTAGATTTTTCAAAAATAAAGCATTGATCCAGGCCAATATTAAGGACAGCGGGGTCTAGTGAGAAGAGCAAAGTCGGGATTTTGTCCAAAAACATTTACTCCGATTTTTAGTTTCCAAATTAAAATAGTCAAAAAATTCTTGCTGAGGCTAGTTTGAAGCAAATTTATTCCTTTGACTGCTATTTCTCACCCGATTCAATTCTTCCTGTTTGAAAAATGCTGCAAAATTATTCTCATTAAAATGAGGAAATCAGATTTTTTTTTCTACTGTCATCTTATACGGGATAGGGATGAGAGAAAGGATTTTGTTACAACCTACGTACACAAAATAATTATTATTGTTATATAAAACTATATAAAATATTGATTTAATTGTAACATGAACGTCAAAAGGTAAAATGTAACCTTGGACGGAATTTCGACAACGTAAATAATACTAATTTATATATTTTTAATTTGGGCATTTAGACTCTATGGCTTTACGTGACAGTCGTTCAGCGAATGGAGGGGCTTCAACCTCAGGGTTTGGGTTGCTCGTATCTTCGCTAATTGTTTTCCTGATTGCTGCTTACCGCCCACCTGATGGCATTACTCAAGACCATAATTTAGAAAAGTAAAACTTGTTGTTGTAATTAAGCTATTTGTACGTCACATGTACACATGCAGAGCTAGCTCACAATCAGATAATTACTTCTAAAGGAATTCTAATAAATGCTCTTTTACTTTCAGGTAAGCCGTACATAGGAAGAAAGTGGTACACGTCTGTTGGATGTTTTAAAGGGCGAAATCTTTTTCAAATTGTAAACTAATGATATTGTTTTAATGTAATATGTATTAGAAACAATTACCTGTAGTTACGGTAGTTACCTAATGACTCCCGTTTGATTGTATTTCTTTGTAAATAATTACTGGTGTAACTTCTAGGGGAAGTAAATAATACACACTTGTACTGTATGTAATTATTACTGTAGGTGTAGTCTATAAAACTATGTGGTACTAAATGAATTAATTACCAGGACTCTCTGTATATCGTCTTAGTGTAATTATGTGTACATTTACAGAATAATTACTGTTTTACCTGTGCGTGAGTTGCTCTAATGATGTACAGTCAGTACTTTAAATTATTAAAGATAAGAACAAAGTTGCAGGCCAAAAATGCTCAAGACTGAACGTCCCTAATCTCCGCAACTAGTCAAACGTTGAAAGATTTCCAGATTCTGCTTTTATGTGAGAGGCGTAGTGAAGCTGTTACTACTGTAACTCTACTCTAAATTATTAATATTAATTATTGGTGATTTTGTTAATCACAATTTTTCCATTACACATTAAAAGTATAGTTGCCAATGTGAGTAGTTGGTAGTGATGAGGGGAGTACATCATAATTAGTCCATAATTTCCGTAATTATTGTAACTTCCATGGAAGAACTGTAAGTAACTCTGAACTACTTGTATGTATCTATAAATACTATAGCAAGGAACAAGTTGAATAATTATGCTATTAATAGCTGGTGTGTTTAAACAATTACCTTTATCATCAATTTCAAATTATATATTATACAGTAATTCCTGAGAATAAGTATATGAATGATTTGTACACGAAGGCTAGGTAAAATACTGAGGTTTATTCCATGAAGTTGGACAAATATAGTTGAGAGATAGAACTATACCAAAAAGGGAAAGGAATTTTCACACTGATATTGGTTGCGTCTGAATGCATCCGAATGATACGAAACCAATTTGAAAATCTATATGTATCATTAGTTGTAATTATAATTCATATTATAATTAGTAGTATATATATATCTACACCTATCTATGCGCAACAGTTAATGCCAAAAATGTGACATTTGTGTACATTTACAGAGGTTAGCAAGAACGTAATAGTTAAGAATTTATACGTAATTGTAAATTATTTACTGGATATAAAAACTTACTCTAACAAATTCGAATTAGTCCTTCTATCATATGTTAATGAACCTTCCCAGATTTATGGCTATACCCTACGTTTGACTATGCATACAAATAAATTATTAATAAATACTGCAACTGGAAGTAACGTCATTTTTGGGAAACTTCAAGTTCCTTATTTTCATTACCGTATTAAATCTCAGATATCACCCGCTAATCTCAATTGATTTTTAAGTTAGCGTGTATATGTACATACGTCTTCAATTATTCATCATTTGAACGTATTTTAAGGAATAATAATAATAATAAACTGACTGGTGTGGAACTAGAACATCAACGACGAACATTCGAAATGTCCCTAGAATCTTGTATGCGAAGTAGAGTAGCATAAAAACCTATGTGCTTTGACTTTGACTGGACTCCTTAGAATCCTTCAACGACTTCAACCGTCCCCCAATGTACACACATTTAATATTAATATGCTTGTTATGTAATTATTTAACTACGTAATTATGAGCATCCAAACGAATTTATTAATCTGTTAAAAAACTACAAGAAATAATGACCGCTGGAAACGTGGGTACAGCCCAGTCAATTAAGCTTTAGTATTTACAAATAGTATGAACTCAAAAAGCGTAGCATTTTAAAATCATTCTGCAGATTTAATGTGACCATAATCATGCATATTTGTATGCTCCAAAACACATTACATGTTAGAATAAGCATTTTTAGTTTGCACGAATACGTAATATTAGCTGATCGTCACCAAAGAAATGAGGGTAAATATTTAACTGCAGATCGTGACGACTTGACAAGATATCTTATACATAGAATGGTAAAAATGTGGTCGCGAACAATTATTAATTTTTTATCAAACATACACATAATTAACCAACAAAGTTTAAACTGCCCGTGAACAGCATATTACTCCAGCACACTTAATTACAAGGTTTGTTGGCTGGATGGAATAATTCCAACCGACTATGGAAAGCATGGAATTAAAAATAAATTGCGGTCAATTAATTCTACGCATTAACCAACGCAACGAATTTAAACGGAAAGTTGTAATAATTAGTAATTATCTTTATGTTTGTTATGCTTGCTACATAATACAACGCGAGAAAATTGAACACACTTCCTTTGCATTGAAATAAATAATTGTTGGAGAAATATTATCCTTTTCGTACTTTCAAATGGCTTGTTGACTGATGTTATATTTTGTACTTCTTACGTACACTATTTAAGTGTAAATTTTCCTCTGCCTGAATATTTTTACAGATGCGCTCATTCGCCTTCAGACATATGTAATCATCTATATACTTTAAAATAATTTATAGGCTTATGTATGGGTGAAGTCAAGATCTCAAGCCAGACCATCTTTAGAATTTAGGAGTAGAAGAGGAAAAAATATATTTAAACCTGATAACTCCTTGACTTTTGCTATGCGTCAAATAAAGTCTTAGGAATCCCATAAATATTTACTGACAATTACCTGTTTTTTCCCACTACTGTGTTCAAAAGGCTGTTCACAATCTCAACTGGTTGTGTGTTAAAAGATGTTTGCTTTTCCCAAGTCGTTAAAAGGGACAAGGTTAGAAATTCGCAGAGCTATCTTTTGGTTAGAGCGACTCCTTGAACCAAAGGGGAAACAAGGCTTACTGTTGTGAGTTGTTGATCTTCCTCAATTTACTCGAACTAATTTAAATAACTGACTTGACTAGAGTCGATAAACGTTAAAAATCATGGGATTTATTCAACATATTTGCTTCTTCGTCCTTACGCTCACGATATTTTCCGAAGGAGCAACTCTAGAGGAAAAGAATCACGAGACAAGCTCACAAAATAATTTCCCAACTTGCACTTTCCTACTATTGGAATCCACCTTCCAGTCAGATTACCCCAAACTCCAGATTAATTTCCCTTCTCGAAGCAACAGTACTTCGTGTGACATTGAAGATCATGAGACTCCTGGGAATTCCACGGGCCTTCATAATTACACCGAGTTCGTAAAATGTGCTGGAAGGACCATTCATTTTGACACTGATAAAATTAGCCAACCGGGTCTCTACCACAGAATACAAATAAATTGCACGTCCTCATCCCCTGTTGATTTTACATTCGGTCAGGAAACTGTGAGTATTTCCACAATACTGAATTAACCCTTACCTGTCATGACAACGCATGAATTCGTTAGTACATGTACATATGTATCTACATACATGTTAAATATTTTGTCTAGCCTTTTGCTGGGATTGAAGTATCATTCGGTAAGAATACGGAAAAGTCAACTGCTCCAAGCACTTGGGTTGCCGCGACATTTCCTTCAGTATTTGGTATTGAACATGAGGGCTTGGAAAAATATTCTGGAGATTACATATTTTTTTCCCCTGAAAATCCCACCATAGAAGTACAATTCAGTCTAAATATTTCCAAAGCTCAGCCAGCAAGTTAGCACACACGTACAATTTTTATTTAAAAATTTATTATGTAATCGGAATAATAAAAACAATCAGTTCCACATAATTTCAACCGGAAAATTTCTTTAGAGCCCCAGGTACAAAGAATGTGCTTGAAAGTGTTTGAGAATCGAGCGGATTGTACAGTCAGTGGCTCCTCCAACCCTAGCCAGGACCTTTACTTTGCAAATGTTGGTGGTCGGAATCCTACAGAAACCCAATTGCTTCAGTCGTGTCTGAAATCTGTAAGGAATTATAAAGACTTGCCTCTTGATCTGAGTAAAAAATAAAATTCAAAGCAACATTTATATGAAATAACTAAATTAGCCAAGCAAGCCCTGTGGAAATAAATACCGGGGAACCCATTGTGTTCAAGATCCCCACTGCAAGAAATTACAGCCGATTCATCAACACGGACTCATCCGGTGTTCCTCCGGTAATGACACTCAGGTTGTGCAGTACTTGACGGATCTTGATGCTGATACCCGTCGTGTGGAAGGTACCTATGTATACTGTTGATAACAAAACTAATGCTCTTGTTTGTATTCCTTGATTCCCCTGATTTTCGGATATTTTCTGCGTATAACAGGGAACGACGCTTTAAAGAAGCTTCCTCAAGATGCAATCATTAGAATTGAAAAAGAGAACGGGATTTCGACCACAGAAATCGTGTTTTCTGATAATGATGAGGTCGTCGCAAGTAACAAACACGACATGAATGGGTGCATCGCAATGGAAACCGTTGTACAGCCTTTGAGGCTCAATGGATCTATTCCTCTTCAGTTTTTGACCAACGAAAAATTTAAAGTCGAGTGTCATTTCATTCCGTATCTCCTGGTTCCACCTGTACTCTGGTCCGTAGAATTTGAGAATGGAACAAACCAGCAAATCTTTGCCGATTATGGGGGTAATAATATTATTATATCTTTCAAGTCTAAAAAATTTTATAATGGAATCCTGATGTTGCATGATTTCAATGTAAAATACAATTGGACGGATACATATTTACCAGATTAATTTCCTTGTAGTCAATATCACGTCAGAGAAGAAGATCTTGCACCAGGTTAATAGTGAAGATGTTATTGTGAACATTCAGTCATCCCATTTGGAGATTGAAGCTGTTCCTGGAATGGATGCGATTACTTGTGAGGCCTATTACTGGAATGAGCTAAAAGTAGCAAGAAGTACTCAGGCTGTGGAAATTGTAAAGGAAGGTGAGTGTGATCTGAATTTTACTCGTATATAAACACCTATCGGTGCTGATTGGGGCTTATTAATTCAATTAACAGGATCAATTCCAGGCCCACATCCCGCCGTCAATGCAACTTCTCCTTCAGAATAATTATTACTTAAACCATACTTGTGTTTACCGGGATCAGTTTTTCTAGTCCGGATTCCTAATTTTAGTGACACAGTAATCATCATTATATATGTATGCATGTGCTAAAAATACAATATGGTTATTTTGACAACTGGATAATTATTAAAACAGAAAGACAGTTCGAACAATATATCATGATCTATAATAACTACTAGGGCATAAGTTTGTAATACATTTTTAATAATTGACCATTTACTATGAAGGTAAGATAATACAAATGAGCATGAATTTGTTGGAATCTGTTGGAAAATTAAAATTTTAAAACTGGGTCTTCCTTCTTTCTTCATACACTTTCCTGGCGTTTGAAGTCCCAACTCACAATCAGTCCGCTATCAGTTCCATACATAACATATGTACGCATAATAGTAAGAATTTACAAAATTATCCACAAAGCCACAAAATAAATTCAATATCCTCCTCCACACGCGCCTTGTAAATGCTAGCTTTCTTTTCAAGGATAATTTTCATAAAATACTTATTGTTAGAAATGGGTAACAAGCTCGCATTTATCGATAAATCATTGGATATGTAGTAAGTTTTCAAGGAGTTACTCGGTATCTAAGGAAGTATATGCAAATAGAGCTATTCCTATCTTGAGAAAATGACATTATTTCTATGAGGAACTTTATTTTTTAATAATCTGGAGGTAGACTGAATATGATTTAAAAGAAATAACTTACTTTTATTACTCCTGCCCCTAAAGAGAAAAAAAAATTACATTTTGTTGAATTTCAGAAGATTTGCAAGACATTTTGCTACAAACTGGGCCTATCATAGTTTTGATGAATCCTTCCGTATATAAGTTTAAAGGGGAGGCAAATGAATTGATCCCCCTGTATGACAAAGTGTTGCAAAACATTTAGCCCCTTTATTTAAACCATATAGATAGGGGCAATGAAGCAACACTGATGATTCCTCCATTTTCATTAAAATTCTTTTTCAGATTTTAAAAAATGTTTCATATATCGTTTTAAATAATTGCAGTCAAAGTGGTTTCAGCCAGTTTACAGTTTAAGGATTTCAGAAACTAAATTTTTTGCTCCCGACCAGGTTTTACGCAAATATATTCTATCGCTCGAGTTTAGGAAGTGTTATTATTGGCTTTTGAAAAATGTAGATATCTGGCATGCCCCTAGGTTTAGAATTGTGGACATGTCAGGTAAAATTAAGAAGTAATTTTAGAAGAGAAATTCAATCTCATGCGAAATTGCAAAATTGAGGAATATGCATAAAAGGAAGAATTTCTGATGTTGCCATTTTTAATGTTTAATTACACTCAATAGTAACGTTACATTTCTATCTAATTAAAAATTATATACATACTACATGTCACTAACTTTCAAAATGCTAATATATAATATTCATATATATATATATTAATATATATATAATATATATATAAATATATATTAATATAGGGCAGGTTAATTTATAATTTCTATGTATTTTTTGCACTAATAGGAACTGAAATCTGGAGTTTCTAGAAAAATCCTTAGATTGCATATCTACACTTAATATAATTATGCATTGTAATTTAAGCATCGTATTTGTGCAAAAAACTTACTAACTATATATAGTATAACTAATCACAAGTCTCTAAATAGGTGAACCCGGAGAAACTGTGGATTTATATGTTGAGTCGTCTGCATAGGCTTGACCTCTATTTGTTGCATTCACACGTCCGATGACCTTTGACCTTTAGGATTTTACACATGAATGTTTTGGACTATGGTTATATTTCTTGGATAAGATGAGTTCGAATGCATTTATATAATCATATACATATGTATAATTATTTAAAATTAATTTGTCAGTATTTTCTTCATTAATTTCAAGGGTAATGTACTTAACCATAACCACATTTTAAAGATTACGCTACTGTCGTTCCCGATGAGCGTTAACTCGAGAAAATAAAATAAAACTATAAAAATATTTAGCTTTCTCATCGTATGTAGAAAGAAGCTTACTTTTTCCAATATTTTATGTCGCAAGTCTGAACAAAAATATGACCTGCCATACATCGCTTGAGTGTTGTTACTAGGAATTTGAATTGCTACATTGAAATCATGGTAATTCTGCTGAAAGACCGCATTGCTAAATTTGTGTTAGGTCCATACCAATCAATATCTGAGGAAACATCACACCTCAAATGTAACAACGTTTAAAGGACACTCATTCAATGAGGATTGAATATACATATGACAATACGAATACTATTGAACCTTTTTCCAGCTGTGGATCAACTCTTTGGCACACAACCGATTATTACGACCGACATTATTAAACCATCCAAAAGCTGTACATAGTGCATTCTGAGTGTAAGCTGGAAATGAAGCCATCATTTTCGTGAAACTATACATTTTTAAATTAAATGGTCGGGAACCAGTGGAAATGAAAATTTGCTGGATCACTGAATCACTATAGATACCAATAATCGACACTGTTTTACAAGTTAGTTCACTCAGATCCCCGTCTCTTTCGGGCTGCAGAGATAACTGAGTAAATGAACATACACAAGCATTAAAATCGCACTTAATTATTACACCCTTCTTTATACACACCTTTCAATTTAAATGATTTCAGGGTAGCAGAAACAGAGAAGGTGAAAGCATTCTGCCTATTCAGATTTTTGGAACTCAACCCCTATCCCCTCTAAAACCAAACTTATTAATACGGGTTTAATTCCCGTACATTTTACTTCGAATTTGACTTCGGATTTTTTTTCAAAATCACAGCCATTGATCTACTTATTGATAAGGTAATAGTGGTCAATGGAGTGAGCACAAGAAACGGATCTCCCTGTACGTGTAATTACTTAATAAGAGTCAAAAATATCACAATTCAAAAGGTTACAATTTATTATTGTCTTTCAATTTTTACAGTAAAGACCCGATCACATCAGATCGCATCCTATTGGCATTTAATTTTGTAGACACCATCGTCGTCTTCTTGAGAATAAAGATGGCTAGGAAAATGATACTTCCATTTAATCAGTGTGAGGGCTGGTGTGGGGCAATCACAGACGATTAAGTATCTTACATTTACTGACTTAAATATAATTAGTACTACAGAGCTCCGGAAGGAAACCGTATGCCGTACATATAAATCAGCAACATCCTGGCAAGATATATGGCTTTAGTGTCATTTCAAATGATTATTTTCCCTGTCAACATCAACCCCATACATCCAAGCAAAATCGACACGACTTGAGTATGGCAAAAATTAAGTGAAACTTGTCTTGGTTAAATTATCAATAATTCCGCGCTTTGACGGGATGGCGAATTTCCATGTTATTTCGGAAGCGTCATATAATACGTGCAAAATCCATTGCGGGTAACCACATAATGTCATGGAATGTAACAGCTTTATCGGCAAATCAACACAGTGTGAATCACGGATTTATTGGTTCTTGACACAAAACTCAGTAAGACAGGAGTCAGGCTCGTGGTCAAGCTCTTAAGGGAAGGCTCACGTTATTATTGCTCAACTCAGGGAGTCTCCAGTTAATGAAGAAATTAACTATACAGACAAAGTTCCCATCGTGTCAATTCAAGGCCTGCAGAATAACTTGAATCCAAAAAATCCTTTTTAAGCCAAAATTAAATTAATCATTCTGTAGTAGCCGATAAGTCATGATATCTATTTTCCGACCCGGTATTGTTTTTGTAGTCCCACTTTTGTTAATTATTCTGATCCACACTGATGCTAAGGTAAATGGCAGTGAAGGTGATGAAATATCAGAGTTCCCTAAATGTTCCCTCGAACTATTAGAGTCCAAAACGACGTTGTACACCGTGGATTTGACAAGTTCTGAGGACAGGGATATTATATGCACACCCCATTCCAGATTCACGGGTGATTCCTCGAAATACATCAGATGTAGCCAGGACACGATTCACATTAACTCTACGTTTGCCGATCGAGGATATTCCAAAATTCGCATCAATTGCTCTGACACAAATCCACTCACTTACAGTCAAGATGGGGCACCGGTGAGTCATTCCTTTGATCAAAATAATTAGCTTCCTTTGCCTGAGCCCCAATAATGTTGCAGAGCTTCCAACCGATTTTCTAAAAGAATAATAATTATTCCACTATTACTATTTTAAAAAATTTTTTGACGGAAATCTAAACCTTCACAAACATTCCAATTACCAGCCATTCGCCGGGATTAAAGTGAACGCCAAAAACTTCATTCTATCCGATAGCCTCACCCGGTACGACGTCTCTGTAATTTTTCCAGATATTACAGGCGAGAAAGAGGAAGGTCTTGAAATCTACGAAGGAATGTATCAGTTTTCAAGTTCAGAACGCAATATTGAAATTCGGCTCAACATCACCTCAGAAACCACAACAACTGGTAGGTATTAAAATCAAGGGTTGATGACATGTCCAAGTTCTTTAATCCCCTAATTACAATGTAACCATTCAGAAGTGGACCCACTGAGTGAGAACTTCTGCATCAAAATTTCTGAGGACAGGATGGAATGCGAAGTGAAGCGCTCTCTCTATGATGTGTACTTTGTGAATGTTGGAGGGGACAATCCCACGGAAACACACCTCAAAAAATTCTGCTTAGAAGCTTCCCTGGTACATTTTTAAATAATGCTTTATTTACGTATTGTACAATCATAGGACGACTATTAAATTTTACTTGACAAAGGTTTCCTCACGTGGCAGTAATAATAATTATTATATTCTCTTGTAGCAAAACGCTTGCGGAAATAAATACCCAGGCACTAACTGCATACAAAATCGCTACTGTAAAAAAATACAAAAGTTCCATCAAAACGGTTGGGCTCGGTGCACTGTCGACAATGTCACGAAGGATGTGGAATACTTTCAGGACATCAATGGAGACTTCCGTAAGTTCACTGGAGCAGATGTGATTCTGCTATTTCTCAAATATGTGTTGTATACAGTAAAACCTGTATATAATGGCCGTTCATATATAGTGGTTTCCTGTCAATAGTGGTCAAATTTGGCTTCCCGGTCCCACCTCCTATCCTTTATCATAGGGAATTCCCTCCATATAATGGTTTTCTATATAGTGGTAACCTGTTCATAGTGGTCTAATGAGCATGCCCCTTCAGTTCAAAATACAGCTTAAAGTACCTGTATATAGTGGTCAACCAGTCAGAACGAAAGGATACAACTCGCGCAAACCCGAACCAATGACACAGCTGCTTGAGTTTAGTGCAATTAAAGGCATTTTGGGGCGTTTTTATCTCCAGCCGTTTCATACTGCATGTATTTGTACCAAATCAAACGATGGTTCATTGACTCTATTATTAGTCCTTTGAAGTATTTAAATTAATTAATGGTTACTTTTAATCATCTTAAAAAATTATTGGTAGCTTTAAAAGATCTCAGACGATTAAATCCTCCTGAGGTAATTCGACACGAAACTTCGTCGAATAAATATTTTGACCCAATTTCTCTATGGAGAATGTCTCAAAAGATAAGATGCTCTGAAGATCACTGCAGTATTCTTCAAGATTCCCTTGCAAAGTTGAAAATTCGAAGTCTCAAGCAGAAGTAAATTAGTGAATATTTTTAAAAAGTAAAATTGCTGGTTGTCAATAACGTATATGCAATTCAAGCTGTCGGATTCCTGCTCGTATGCCTATATTTGTATGTGTTTATATAGTGACTTTTGACCACTATATACTTATACAGTGGTCCCTGTCTATAGTGGTCAAATTTCGGCGTCCCTCGGAAAACCATTATATACAGGTTTTACTGTATATATGCAATTATTATTATAAGTGGAATTCTACGCATTTACTTCTTTAAATGAGGCAACGAGCTATATTTTGATTAGTTGGCAAATTTGCAGGGGTACTGTGATTTATTTACATTTTTTAGATACAAATATGAGCAAAATGTTCGAACATCAACTTTTGGTAAAAATAGAAGTTGACAACTCCGATTCAACATTGGCAATAGAGTTCGTTGACGACGAGAGTAGTGAAATAGATTATTCGGCAGAGACACTTACGACAAATATGACATCTAATGTAAACCAGCAATGCAAGGATGACCTGACCGTTGCAGAATACAGATCACAGCCCATGCCAAAACTCTACGACCTGGAGTATAACAAGTTTGAGTGTCACTTTACACCTTATTTTTTTGTAACACCGGTCCTTTGGTTTGCGGAATGGAAAAATGGAACACGGACACTACTCTTTACAGACTATGGGGGTACATATGTATTTTTGATATTCTTACATAAGATGGTATGTGTATCCTTGAAGTAAGAAGTATATGTATATATATATAAATGTTGAGACAACAAATATTCTGGACCCCGTATTCGCCAGACATTCTGAAAAATCCAGGGTTCAGAAGTAGACTGGATGTCATTGGAGGACCTGAATTCCAAATTTTGTTCTCGTCCTTCATTTACATTTGACTTTGGATGCTTTTTGTCTTGTATTTTAGATAAAACCTCTAAGGAGACTAAATTCACTTGGAGGGATTCACTGCTGGGATCTACAAAAATTGAATTCAAAATTGGATCTTCTCACCTGGAATTCCGGACACTTTTGGGCATGAATGCCCTCACTTGTGAAATGTGGTACTGGAACTCGACCGATAGAGCGAAGAACAGGAAGGAGATCGATGTACTTGGTGAGTCTACATGGGTAGATTTGGGGTAGTATGCCAATTTTGCGTTCCATTTATTCCAATACATTCCAAGTGTTAATTCCTATGGACAAATTTAATTATATTTCAGAAAGCAGAGCACCGAAGTTCTCCTCGCGTCAAGAAAGTCACAGTCACCCATATGGCGAGACTCTGAAGTTAAAATGTCACGTAGCCAGCGAACCACCACCCACAATAACCTGGGAATTTGGAGGACGGGTAATAACTTCAATAGAGTTAAATAGAGTGTGCATGTACTTAGGCATGTCAATAATTCTCTATCTACATCGAGCAAAATACCTTTTCTAAAGCTGCTTTTATCCCTACAACAGATACTTGAGGGGATTCTTGGTCGGGAGAATGGAAGTCTGGACACTGTTTCAACATTGACGATACCGAAAGCTGGTTCATCCGAAAGCGGGAGGTATATTTGCACAGCCACTAATTTTAGGGGTAGCGACAAGAAGGTTTTCATTGTGGATGTGTATGACAGTAAGTATTTTCACTGAAATCCATTCTTAAATAAAAGCCCGTTGTACATTTGGGTACCATCGGTAGCTGTGGGAAAGATGCTTCTGTTTTTTAATTTCTCGCAAAATTCAACAACCGTCAATGTTCAAAAATGAAGCTTGTCCATTTATTTTTCTTGAAGATTCAAAAACACTGTGGCTTACATTGGGAATCACTTCAATCGTTTTGATCATCTTGCTCGCAGTTACTCTTGCTGGACTGTACAAACAATTTCTTAAACAAAGGGTGAGAAGCCATTCAAGTTATATTTATTACAAAATCACATTCAAAGTTTGCAAAATAAATATTAAAGTTTGCATACCAGTATCAATTGGACTTTTCGCAGAGCTTTGTTTTTCTTCCAGGCACGTTTGACCAAAATGGAAATCAACGAGTTTATTAACGGAAATAAAAATGCCACCCAAGAGAATGATTATGGTCACATCAATGTTAAGCAAATGGCTTATAACACAGAGTACGAGCTCGCCTGGAACCAATTCCAACTGGGTAATTTCATTCCGGCAGGATTTTATTAACTTACCCGCAAATTAGTTCTTAAAAACTGTCAACTTGACAACTAAATACGAGCGTTTCCAAATTAACAGAACAACAGGAACTTGGGAAGGGAGTTCATGGGGTGGTGTATAAAGGCAAAATCGGAGAGATACCAATCGCTGTGAAAACTGTGCGGGAAGGAGTGGAGAAAGAGGTTTTGATGGCTCTTTTGGATGAACTGAAAATTATGATATATTTGGGACAGCATGATCATGTTGTTAATCTGAAAGGAGCCTGTACCCAGTTTTTGGAAGAAGGTGAGTCGTGCTTAGCTGTATCACAAAAGAGTTAAAATTGAAAATATTCAGTAACAAGTGTTACTTTCAGGTCGTGCATATGTAATGGTGGAATTCTGCCCTTTCGGAAGCCTGGAGTCATTTCTTCGTAAAAATCGGAAAAACTTTTGTCGGCAAATGTTCAGTGGGGACTATGCTAATAGCTGCTCACCAACCGGAGATGTTAAAGTAAATGTGCAGTACTTCAGTGGACAAACTTTATCCTCATGGTCACATCAAATTGCTCTGGGGATGCAATATTTAGAGGAGAAAAAGGTTTCTTTTACAATTCCATATGAGTCAATACAATTTTTATGGAGGGCAGTGTATCTTTCAATACGATTTTAAACAGGTGATACATGGAGACTTGGCCATTAGGAACATCCTGCTCACTTCCATTGACCAAGTCAAAATAACTGATTTTGGACTGTCCCGACAATTAATCAACACTGATACTTACGTGAAGAAACAACAGGTAATGTAATGATTTCCGTTACTGTTTAGACATTTCCTGGATTATTGAATACTGTAGTTTGAAGTAAATGTAGCATACACACTGGAGTAACATTGACTGAGCAAGCCAACAATAAAGGCAACTCAATTTTTCTTCTTTAGGGACTACTTCCTTGGAAGTACATGGCAATTGAAGCAATGAGAGAGTTTCGGTTCACCAGCAAGTCAGACGTCTGGAGTTACGGAGTGACAATCTGGGAAATCTTCACTCTCGGATCGACACCATACCCTGGAATGAATTGGACACCGGAATTTATGCAACTTCTCGAGGACAATATGAGACTCTATAAACCCAAGCATGCCACCGATGAAATGTAAGTAGGAGTTGAAAATTCCTATTTCAAGTCATTTCCTAAATAGTTGTTATTACACTGCTCATATCCTGATTTTACGCAGGTACAAAGTCATGCTGGAATGTTGGGCACCGGAACCTGAAGATCGTCCAAGTTTCGCAGACTTGGAAATGTGTTTGAGGAAATTTCCTTAACTTAAAACTGCACGAATTCCCATTATTAATGGATGCGTGAAACTATTGTCACCTTCCTACTCTCTGGTTATCAATATTCCATCAAATTTCATTAACTTGCGTTCATTAGCAGTAACATCAGAGCATAAAATCGTTGTAATTTAACTCAAGCAATCGGCCTGACAAAAATATTGTTTTGGTTTCCTGAATTGTGATTACTTAAATTGATAATCTTAATAATTAGTGTGGCCTTGGAGTTGAATCCAACTCCAACTGAAAATAGTTGTATAATGTATTATGAATAATGGTGGTGTAATTAATAGACGTATTTGACTAATACCACTTAACAGTAATAATATACATGCATGCATCCATAAGTTTGTACCAGATGGCATTGAACACATCTTTTTTTCATCCATGTCCAAGTCCAAGCTTTGCCAAATATTAAAATTAGTTAAGTGTTAAAGTTAAAATGTTAGGAATTCTTTTAAAAAGTATAACCAAACTGCACGTTGATTCCCTAATAAAGTAACTATTGCCCTGCCATCAAATTATTTGTACATATGGACCTTTATATGTGTCAACAACAACATTAACATTGGATTTTTTCCGGACAACGTGGACTTCAATTTTTTATTTAAAATTGACGCTGGGTATAGTGGCACGTACTTCCATTGATATCTAACAGATCAGTGTACTTCTCGTATTCTTCCGTAAGCTTCCATTTTGTAGACTAGACTTTCAGGCCTATACAAGCTCAATGCAGCCCTCAGAAACTAACAAGACTGTCAACGTCAAGAGTTGCTTGAACTTGCGTTACATTTTTTCTGATATGTGGGTACGCCTTTGTTAGCGTAGTAAATAAATTGTCATCCTAAAAAAATGGTAATTTGCTTAACGTTTCTGGCTCTTATGGTACAAATGATTTTAAATTAATGAATCAAATTTTTTTAAAATTTGGATAATCATTTTTACAAACTGCGTTACTTTATGCATGTACATATATTTAAACAAATATATCTGGCAATTTTTAGATGATATAGGCTCAGCTCGAAAAAAAAATTGAATAAAGAACTAAATTTGATGAGTTTTCCGGGGAACCGTTTATTGTTCTTATACGTTGCGAATGTGAGGATTCAGAGACATGGAGCAAAGTTTTTTAACGTTGGAAAAATTTGAAGACCCCAGTAGAAGAAACTGCTGATGAGGAAAAAATTTTGATGAGCCCATTTTATTTTGGTAAACCTGGCCGTGACAAAAGTATTAAAAGACGCTGGATTTGTAACAAATTTGTTTGTGAGACATTCCATCGAACAACAACTGACCAACTCATTGAAATTGAAAAATCATTGAATTTGAAATCCATGAAAAATCCCGACTTTCCTTCATATTTGTGACCCGGAATATTGACCTAGCATAACGAAACTTTATAAAATTAGGAATTCCTACAAGCATGACAATTGACAATCTCACCTCTAATTGTAACGGACTATAAGTGGGCTAGAAGAAGCAACAATGATTTTGGTCACCCTGAACGCAGTTTTGGATTACTGATTATAATAATTTATTTCTCAGTTTATACTTAAATCTACTCTCGCCCCTTTACATAACCCTCATTGACGTGAATTACTTTGATGGTAATGGTAACAACTTTAATATTCAAGCTAATTACCGCAGACGCGTCAACTACACCCACACTCCATTGTCATTGACCACGTTTATCCCTTGTTTTCCGAAAAATTCGACGAAATCATCCATCGGAAACCAATATAATAAAATATAGATTTCCACCACATAGAACACAGTAGTAAAAGTTTCTTTTCAACTCAATTACTGTAGCCCGAATATTCGTCAACCCAGCTATTGTTTATTTTACAAGTTAAATACTGAAACAATAATAATTTGAATTGGGAAATAAAACCAGCGAAATCATGATTTTCTATTTTAGGATCAACAAACTAGTCCATCTGATGTTACCCCTAATTTTCCACACATTTCTTCTTAACTCATCCGGAGCGAAGAAAATTGGAGAGAAAAATTCAGCAATCCCCCGCTGTTCCTTGGAATTGTTCAACCGTTTCAACAACCCCGACAAAGCACTGTACCGAGTTACCTTGACCGGATCTTCAGGCCCCAAGATTAAATGCGTACATCATAACTACACTAATGCCCCCCTGAGTGTCAGATGTGAGGGTGGGACGATATTTGTTGAAACTGGACTTGCTAGTAGCAGTGTCCGTATCGGTTGTTTCGACAGACATCCCCTCCAATATGAGCAAGATCATGCCTTGGTGAGTCATATCAAAATCTAGATTTAAAAACAATTCCAGTGAGTAATTATGTTATTTAAATAAATCAAGGTTATTCCAATACACATTTTCTAATTATTCCCCCCCTTCCGAATGCTTCAAATTGCTTTGGTTTCATTAATTTGATCATGTTTCCTACGAACCCAGCCTTTTGCTGGAATAGATACCGACTTTCGCAAGTACATTCTGAAAGACGGTGCTGTCCAGCATAAAGTCTACATCACATTCCCGAAAATACATCTTGATGACGAAGGTCTGGAAGTTTACTCAGGAGTTTACAAGTTCTCTCGGGAGGAACCTAAATGGGATGCTCATTTCGAGCTCAACTTCACTTCAGTCAATCACAATCGTATGTAACATAAAAGAACGATGATGGTCAAGGTGTTTTGGGTTGCAATTTGTAATTATTATAGATGTAAACTATTACCAGACGTATTCACCTGATACTGGTAAACTTTTATACGAATGGTAGTGTTAAACATAATATTATTGTTATGGTAGGTGCGGACACTGGTGAGAAAAAAGACATGTGCATCAAAGTTTTCGACGAGAGGGCTGATTGTGAAGTTGGCCATTCTAACTCCGACGTGTACTTCGTCAATGTCGGAGGGGAGAATCCAACGGAGACTCGTCTACTGAAGCCATGCTTGGACCCTTCTATGGTTAAGCGTTTATAATCTCCTTTATAATTTGCACTTAAATTTGTACATATATTTTAGCACATTAACGTGAAATTGAAGGTAGCTGAAAGCATGTAGTTATAGAAAGATTTCATTTCTTTCAGCAAAACAGTTGTGGGAATAAGTTTCCAGGAAGTAACTGCGTACAAAGACGTTACTGCAAGAAACTAAAACACATTCATGCACATGGATTGGTTCGTTGCACTGCAGACAATGTCACAAATGATGTCGAATACTTTAGGGACATTTTCGCCGATATTCGTGAGCGGTTCCTCCTTTACTCTACATTCTTACTCCTATCTGTATACATAAAATATCCAGAAGGAGTACAGTATATAATTAAATGCAGATTAGCATATACGCTTCTACCAAAATCAGTGTTCTAGTATCGGCGGAATTTTTCTAGATACAAATATGAGCGAAATGTGGGATCATAGTCTGATCATTAGAATCGAAGAAGACAACAATGCCTCGAGGTTGGAAATAGAATATGAAGAGAATCCAGCTTCTCTTGAAAATACTGATTATAATTCTGCTTGTCCACAAATGACTTCCATTTTGGGAGTGAAGCCACAGGAGAACCTGACGTTCTACAACGAAGAGTTTTACAATTTGGAGTGTCATTTCATTTCTTATTTTTTAGTTCCACCAGTCTTATGGTTTGCTGGGTGGAACGATGGTTCGAAGACTCAACTCTTTGTGGATTATGGAGGTAATTCCTAATATGTTTCCAGTAATTACTACCCGGGTCACTCACTGTATGCTCAACTTCTTAAAAACCTTTAAAATGTATTTGAACTTTCAGGAAAAATTTCCAAAGAAACTAAATATTTTGTCAACGATCCTACGCGAGAAGTCACTGTCAGCATTGAATCTTCTAAATTGAAACAGGCGTTGCGTGACATGACATATATCAGTTGTGAAATGTGGTATTGGAACTCATCCGAAGTAGCCAAAAATGTACAGCAAGTTCATGTAAAAGGTATATATTATGCGCAACTTCCAATTAGAATATGCAGGATTGGCCATAAGCATAACCTTTACTATCTCAGGTAATGGAAGGGGGTGAATACATTGTTAACAAAATTCAATATTTAATTAGTGTAGGGGTCAGAAGGGATGTAAAGGTTATGACTAACCATGTACCTTATGCGAGTAATAGTAACACGTACATATTGTAGTTTGTCTTAAAGTGCTCCTAGAAACTAAATATAGTAGTGCAAGCGTTACAAATCAAGGCGTTCATTTCTGTTTGCACAAAATGGGGGAAACGAAACGTTCATAAATATTACTGGTAGCTCAACGTAGCTCATGATATCTCGGAAATTAAAACGAAATCATGGCTCAGGCTGACAATGAGTTAGTAACATTTTGAAAGTATTAAAAAATATGTTATGCATTCAACAGAGAGCCAGTCGCCTGTGTTTTCCCCGTGTCAGGAGTTTCGCAATGTCGAGTCAGGCGATACCCTGATGCTGGAATGTAAAGACCCAATTGCGAAACCTCCCCCAAATTACCGATGGACGTTCAAAGGACAAGTAAGTTGGAAATTATCTAAATTGTAAGGTGTACAGTTCTAATACAGACGGTTAACCTCCAGGATAGGGGACAAGGATCTGTGTTGTCGATCACGAATGTTGGAACATCGGGAAGTGGAGAGTATTCGTGCATTGCTTCTAATTTTAAAGGTCATGACTCCAAAGTCTTCAAAGTGACAGTTAATGGCGGTGAGTATTACTCAAAGAATCTGTCAATGACATGATTATTTACCATACTATAATCGGGTAATTGTAATGTTTGAGATTATACAACATTTGTATGTGTGTATATAGCTACGGGAAGTCTGAATACAGTGTTAGGATCTCTCGTGGTCGTCTTAATTTTGCTTTTTCTTCTTCTGCTTGCGATTTACAACGAACTTCGGAAACGTAGAGTGAGTACAGCGAACAACAATAATTGGATGTTGTGTAATTGTGAGTAATAATTCAGCCAGGACTCAAGTGTTAATTATTATCATTGGAGTCCTAGTTTAATTATTATCCTCTATTACATATTATATTAGTTATTCATATATACATATGCACCATACTTTGTTAATCTACTATAACATGAGACGTTTTATTTACTTCAATTTCGAAGGCAAATTTATCGACTGCTGAGATCAACGACTTTATCAATGGACACGGGGCCGGAGTTGATCAGAACGATGCGTATGCTAATGCAAGGCACCCCATACAGCACAAACACACGGCAAACTAAGGGGCCTTCATTGGCAATGGTGGTGGAATCATGGCCATGGTTCATAGGCATTGGCCCTTTGATGGGAGCATACTGGGTTACCATTAGTGACTTTCTAACGGTTTCCCTATGTTGGCCCGTTCACGAATACATTATGGTCATTTACTCCCGTTTGACCAACACAGGCCCAGTAATGGTTATCTCCAGGCTGTAACGCATGCGCAAGCACGCATTATAAAAATCGTGCCAAGATGAAGTGACGAAGGCATGGTAGTTCTAGATTGGCGGGTAGCTTACTCTTAGTGTGGTAGATCTTTTTCGATTGATCTTAACAAAGTTTTAATAGTTTTCAGTAAATTCAAATCAGTGTTGACTTTTCAAAAATACGTTCCAACATCTCGCTCACCTTTTGTGTTGTCAATAATTGAGAACTATGCCCAAGCAATCCCCACTATATGCAATTGTAGAGTTTCTGAAAGGAGACGATAAAGGACTCATACTAGTAATTCCAGTTTTGTGGATTCGTGGTGAAAATAAATGTCTTTGGCCAAAGAGCAACGGGCCCTCAATAAATGATTGGATTTTCAAATGCAAAACGCCAGCAGACAACTGGATTTTACACGAGGTAAAAATAAGGGAGTCGAACATAGGTAAGAATTGCTTTAATATAATTTTTAAATAATAAAATAACACTCCATTCAAGTTTGTATCATATCAGTTAGCAAATATATACTTCACAGTTGTAAACATTTTTATTTCGTGACATTGCAGACAATTATAATAAAGCAAAGCGTCATCTCAACCGTGTTGTCCAGGGAAAGGAGAGGCTTGAAACAGATGTCGAGCCAAGCTCTCACAGGTCCCGGAAACAAAAGGATTTTCCACACTTTGTTTTAGCGAATTCCTCCCCAACTGCAGATGAGTCTGCTTCAGAATCCGAGTCAGCTGACAAAAGCAATTCTAACTGCAGTAGCCACGAGGGAATTAATGTAACATTCAACGTTCCCAGTGATAACGTGCTATTTGGTAATTAGAATTTTACGATGGTAAAGTAGAGATCAGTAGTTTCTTGGCTTAGGCATTAACATGCATAATATTAGTTTTTTAGGGTGGCGTCAGCCTCCTAGTAAAATAGCCTTGTCCGTACGTTCGTGTGTCCTTCCGCACGATTACACAAAAACCGCTGGTCCGATTTCAATCAAAGTTTTTGTGGACATTACTTGCGTCAAAAGTAAGGCTAAGTTCTTAGTTGGTTGAAATCGGCCGGATAGTTTTTGAGAAAAAAATTGTTGATTTTTGGACTTCAAGTCAAATGACAGTTATCTCCAAAACTACTGAATGTATTTCAATGAAATTTTTTGTGAATGTTGCTTATGTAAATAGTAATAGCTGTTAATGTTGTTGAAATCGGCCTTGTAATTTTTTCGAAAGAAATTCTTGAAATTTTGAACTTCAAGTCAAATTACAGCTATCTCTAAAACTATAGAATCGATTTCAACGAAATGTTTTGTGAACATTGCTTATGTAAATCGGAATGGTTATTGTGTGATGTGGTTGAAATTGGCCCGATAGTTTAAAAAAATCTGAAATTTTGAAAACAGCTCAAAATTCATGCTACTTTGACGGCGGTGGCTGACGCCACCCTACGCGAAGCCTCAAATTATCGCGTAGCGATGATTTTTTTAAAAATAATCTAATGCGGTTCTAGCTCACATTCGTTGTACGATAAATTAGGTACACCAGCAAAAACCATATCCAAACAAAAAACGAGCGACCACGTGAGTCCAGATCAAATTCAACTGCCCGGTGAAGGGCGACAAGACGGGTGCGAAATCTTGCAAGAGCAACGACGTACGTTTTAAATGCGCGAAATCACTGAAATATTACAGCTGTTGTGATTTCAGTAAAATTAAATTATTATTCCTATCAGGTTTCCAGGAAGTAGTTCTCAAGAGGCTAGCAACTATTGAGCTGGAAGTGAAGGAAGTAAAAGGATTGATTTTGGCTCAGGACAGTTCTCTGCCAGAGTTTGAAGGTGTTCCGGACTTACCTGTAGAAACTGACGTTCAGTACCACGAACTTTGCAGAAGATTGCAAGCCCACGATTCCCAAGAAAGGAGCAAATTGGTAAATAATTTGTATTCCCTGAACTTAAATTCACGTATTTACAAAAGATAATTTACGGCGTTTTTTAAGTCTAAAGTTATTAGTTGATTGTGTTTCTACAGATTCGCGTATTAAGTTTGATTGGCGGAAGTAATGCCGATCAGGCTACAAGGAGGATATTAGCTCGGCTTCTCGGGAATGAATTGACTAATAAAATGAACTTCTCGGGTAAAAATGGCAAAATCAATTTCGGATCTAGTCCATTATACAGAGTTGTTGTAGGTATGTACATTTTGTACTTGAATAATTTGCATACTCTATGCTAATATTGTGAGTACCTTGTAATCTTATTTTGTTTCGAAATTGTGACGTTTTAATATGTTAGTGGTTAACCCAGAGATGGCCACACTACTCTACTTTTTAGTAGTGGTAGTGGAATAGTGGCAAAAAGTAGAGTAGTTGTTGAAAATGAAATAAAATAATATTTATTGGTAGTGTAGGACGAAGAAGACATGAGCAGGCAAGTAAATAGTAGTAACTACTAGTGCCCGTTCACCATTGTTCCTAAAATGTAGTGTAGAATAGTGGAACCGACGATAGTTTGGATGAATTCTAAAAGTAGTTTACATGCATACTCAAAGTCCCATAAAAAGTAGTGCTACCCGAGTAAGCACTATACTTAAACATGGAATGTGTGATTATGTCTTTTCATAACTTTCTATATATTACACCGTTACACCGAGTTTCGATACTCGAAATATTATTGCGCGATTGCCTGCATGGATATATGTAGTAACATCTTGTATTTGTATTGGAGCATTGCGCATTCTACTTTGTGATCATTTTTAGCAGCAATTGAACTTGCAAAAGCAAAATCTTAGTATTGATCTCTATTTATTAGTGCTTTATCCTCCGTTAATTAACAGTTCTAAAATTCAAGCCAAATCCAGATTATGGCAGATTCCGCACATATAATGGCAACGGACGGCTGGCTTTTACTTTCCCGACCAGATTTTCGAATACTACCACCTACCACCTACCACCTGACATACCACTTTACATACCACCTACCGGTAATTCTGCATACCACCTACCACCTTACATACCACCTACCGGCAGTCTTATATACCACCTACTGTTTTGGTGGTAGGTTTGGGAGGTATGTTGGTGGTATGTTGGTGGTATGTTTTGGTGGTATGTTGGTGGTATGTTGGTGGTATGTTTTGGTGGTATGTTGGTGGTATGTTTTGGTGGTATGTTGGTGGTATGTTTTGGTGGTATGTTGGTGGTATGTTTTGGTGGTATGTTGGTGGTATGTTTTGGTGGTATGTTGGTGGTATGTTGGTGGTATGTTTTGGTGGTATGTTGGTGGTATGTTTTGGTGGTATGTTGGTGGTATGTTTTGGTGGTATGTTGGTGGTATGTTGGTGGTATGTTGGTGGTATGTTGGTGGTATGTTTTGGTGGTATGTTGGTGGTATGTTTTGGTGGTATGTTGGTGGTATGTTTTGGTGGTATGTTTTGGTGGTATGTAGGTGGTATGTTTTGGTGGTATGTTGGTGGTCTATTTCAATGGTATGCTGTTGGCACCTTTCGGTGGTATGTTTCTGTGGTCTATTCATATATTGTAAATCCCAACGTTGTTCTCTTAATTTCAAATCATCAAACGTATATTTTTATCATTCTTGTTGGTAGTGTAGTGGTAACTAGTGGCATTTACCCTAAATAAGTTTTTAGAGTAGTGAGTGTAGTGGAAAATTGAATGGTCACCTCTGGGTTAACCATTTGGAAATTTATTTATGTAATAATTATCAATTACAAGACTGTAATAATTTATTACAGAGTCTCTCAGACGTACTTCAGCATTTCGTGATACTCCAGAGTCCACTGTTGAAGAGGTAACCAAACGTTGGCTTCTTGGATCGGAAGATCGGGGAGGTGGACGAGAGAAGAGAAGAGAAAAAGCGAAACTCCGCGAACCTAAAAACATCTAAAAATGACATCAGAGAGAACGAAGCGAAGAAGGAAGGAGAAGACAGTCAATAATGATTTGAATTTTATTCGGACCAATAGCAGTGTAAATAATAATGTAAATAGGCAAGCTTCACAATTTAACATTATATCCCAGTCGACCATGTCCGTACCATTTGTAAATGAAAGCAGTGTTAACTTTGAAACTTTTGATGATCTGGAAAATGTTAGTAACTTTGACTCTGATTGTAGTGATTCTTGCAGTAGCACCGATTCAGAACTTGATAAAGACTACGAATTTGTCCCAAAATTAAGATGGTGGGCTATCATCAATAGTGTACCTCATTCAACTATTAATAACCTAATATCTATTCTTCCGGGTAAAATTGCGTCTAAACTCCCCAAAGACGCTCGAACACTTTTAAAAACGGAACGAAAAATTTCTATAAAGTATTTAGCAGGCGGGAAGTATTATTATTTTGGTTTAAAGGATGGAATATTACGTAGTATTTGCAACAATCGAATTTTTTATGTAAATCGTGGGATTAACATTCAGATCAATGTAGACGGATTGCCCCTTTACAAAAGTTCAAACAGTCAGCTATGGCCAATTTTAGGGAAAGTTGAGCAATGTGGGCCATTTGTCATAGCGCTTTTTTATGGTAATTGTAAACCTGTAAATTGTAACGAGTTTTTGAAGGATTTTGTGCAGGAAGCAAAACTGTACGAAACTACTGGTGTGGAATTAGACGGCTATGTGTACAAAGTTGTCATATCGGCTATTATCGCTGATGCTCCCGCCAGAAGCTTCCTAAAATGTGTAAAAAATCACAATTCTTATTATAGTTGTGAAAAATGCAAAGCAAAAGGTATTTGGTTAAGGAAAGTAATTTTACCAGTAGTTTCTTTTCGTTTGAGGACTGACAATGAGTTTCTAGGATTAACTGACCGAAATCATCAAAACGGAGAGTCACTGCTTTCAAAATTACAAATAGGATTAGTCTCTGGCATTCCCCTCGATTATATGCACCTTGTTTGTCTGGGGATTATGCGAAAACTTTTGTACACATGGGTAGAAGGTCCCCTGGTACATAGACTTGGTTCGTCACAAAAGCTTCAAGTATCAGAATTATTAAAGTGTTTGAAAGCTTCCATTCCAAGAGAATTTTCAAGAAAAACAAGAGGACTGAATGAAATTCATCATTATAAGGCCACGGAGTTTAGACTATTATTGATTTATACCGGTGTTGTAGTTTTTAAGGATATTTTAAGTGCAAAAAAATACGAGCATTTCTTAATTTTGCATGCCGGAATTTTTATTTTGTTATGTAGTAGTGCTAACCACGGCGAGTGGAACCAACTAGGAAAACAACTATTACAACATTTCGTGGCTTTAATGAAGGACTTGTATGGGAAGGAGTATATCACATACAATTTTCACAGCTTAATACATTTAGCTGATGATTCATTAAAACATGGAGAATTAGATAGTTTTAGCGCTTTTCCTTTCGAAAATTATATGCAAACCTTCAAAAAATTGGTTCGGAAGGCGGAGAAACCGCTAGAGCAAATTGTTAAGCGTATTTTAGAAGCAGATTGTATGCCCCTGTCCGAAGGTCAAAAGGTTAATGATGTTAATGTTTTATCTTCTGGGAACATTATGTATAAAAATCATTTAGTTAGTTCCGAAAGAGGCAATAATTGTTTTGCTATTGACACTGGGGATGTTATAGTGATTACAGAGATAATAATACGTGCAGCTAAGAATGTTTCAATTAGATATAAAAAGTTTGTTTCTGCCATACCACTTAAGTACTACCCTATTGACAGTAGAAAACTTGCAATATACTGTTATGATTTAAATAAATTAAGCGCTGAGGAATATTGTGATGACATACGAATTTTAAGGCAAAAGTATGTGTTGCTTCCAAGTAGTTCTCAGTATGTATGTATACCATATACGAAAGCATTGTAATGAAAATTGTAATGAAATTTATTTTGTACAATAAAGTTAATAATGCAAAAATTTATTCATATATTTGTACAATCATTTTCCTAAATTCGACCGAGAAGCATATTTTCCATGCAGAGGGCAGCACATATGGCATGCTGGTCCGCTACTGGCCGGTTTAATGATTTGCTGCAGGCCCCGTTAAGCAACCATTACTTTGCCATCAACGGCCCGCTGTTTCGGGAGTTTGTACGGCCCCTGCGGACAAAGTAGTATATTGGGCCAGCAATGGAGTTGGTGGCCAGCAGTTAAAGGCCCAGCATGGGGCCCTCACATTGTGTTGTATGGGACATGGCTTATAATAAGGACTACGAACTTGAATTAACCCAATTTGAGATAAGTACGTTTCCGCTTTGCAAATATTATTATGAGATTTACAATGAGATTGTCCAAGCAAATACTATTCTAAAATTATTATTATTTCGTAACTATGTAGGTGAACTAGAGCTAGGAAGTGGTTCTCATGGTGTGGTGTACGAAGGGACCCTTGGAGGGCTACCTGTTGCCGTTAAATCTGTAAGGAACGGGGTGGAGAAACAAGTTTTGTTGGCCCTTTTAGACGAACTTAAAATTATGATATATTTGGGAAAGCATGATCACATCGTGGATCTTAAAGGAGCTTGTACCCAATTCTTAGAACAAGGTTGAAAATGCTATTTATATACATTATTATTTGTTATCGTAATATGTAAGGATTAAAATTGTTGATGCTGCTGAACTAACGGGCTTTCAAGGTGATGATGGTGGGTTTCAGGTCGTGTATACGTTTTTCTGGAATTCTGCAAGTTAGGAAGTTTGGAAGCCTTTCTGCGAAAGAACCGTGGCAACTTTTGCCCTGATGTTTCCGGATGTTATGTCAATGTGGATAGTGGAAGAACTGGAAGAGCTACAACTACTTCTAATGATCAGGAGTTCACAACGCAAAATTTGCTCCAGTGGTCAACTCAAATCGCAAAAGGAATGTGCTACTTAGAAGCCAATAAGGTTTAGGAGTATAGTTTCAAACCTTTGTGGAGTTATTTTACCAAATGATTCAAATTCTATTATTACTTCAATGCTGTTATCTTCTGGTAGGAAGATTATATTTAATTAATAACGTTGAGGCAAAGATTAAGCAAAGTTATGCATTAACAGGTTATACATGGTGACTTAGCCGTCCGGAACGTCCTGATGAAGTCCATCAGTTATATCAAAATCACTGATTTCGGACTCTCCAGGCAGTTGACCAATACGGACACTTACGTTAAAAGTCACAAAGTATACTCCTTTTTTCTGCTAAACCCAGCACTAAGGATTGATTGTACATGAAAAAGGTGATTCTTTGAGTGAGTAGCATGTATCTATATCTGCAGGCAATGCTTCCCTGGAGGCACATGGCAATTGAAGCAATGAGGGAGTTTCGGTTCACCAGCAAGTCAGACGTCTGGAGTTACGGAGTGACAGTCTGGGAAATCTTCACTCTAGGATCGACACCATACCCTGGAATGAACTGGACACCCGAATTTTTGCAATTCCTGGAGGACAGTATGCGACTGTATAAGCCAAAGCATGCTAGTGATGCAATGTAAGTCATAAATTCTTAATACTTAATACTTAGGGATCATTCTTTTATTACGTCATCAAAAATTTGCCATATTTTTACCCCCCCCTTGTCCAGAACATCATCATGTTCATCATCGACTGTTTACACCCCCCTCCCCCTCCTTTTATTATGTCATCAGTAACCACTGATACACCCGTGGCACTTGTTTTGCCGGTGACAATATCACGTGGAACAGTTTTGATTCGTATTAATATGAAGGAGTCTAAACACGTCGAATCCAGTACTTACGTTTCACTCATACAATTAATAGTACTGTGAATAGACTGTAGTCTACGCAGATCACTTTCAGCTTTTTTCAGCTTTAGCTTTTAGTTTTTTAGTAATAAGCTCAGTAAAAATTTGATTTTCCCGCGGATGATGTTACTGTCGTCATTTCTACTAAACCCTCCCCCCCTCCTACCTTCATCATCGTCATTTCTTCTCGTCCCCCCCTCCCCCCTTTGGTGATGACGTAATAAACGAATGAACCCTTACTCATTGCCAGTCATTGTACGTAGAATTCACTGAGCAAAATGAAGTTCAAGTGTTTAAATTTTTTGTGCAGCTACAAAATATTGACGAAATGCTGGGAACCTGAGCCGGAGTCGCGACCTAGTTTCTCCGAGTTGGAAACATTGTTGGCAATGGGGGAATGATGGATGTGTCGGAGTCTCACCCAAGTATCACCGAGTTAAAAAATAGAAAGATGGTGATGACATCTTCTTGTAAATGATTTTTTCCATCATTAATCACTAACTGTTCATAATTTAAGGCATAATTAACTATTACAAAGCATTTACGAATATGAATATTCTAAATATAAATAAATAAATGATTTCTGCCAATTTTGGTTGTACAGCAAAGCATATTTTTATAAGGAACTTACGATTTTAGTCTCAGAAAAATTATCTCCTGCAAACGGTTACTCGCATTGTGTTAATAAATTTGGACCTATTAAATGCACCTTTTGTGACGAGAAATTCCTTCGACCTCTTATAACGAGATCTTACTGTATCGATAAACAGGTTGCCAAGAAAGAATTTGCCCCATTGCCCATGCAAGGAGGATTGAAAAAAGTAAAAATTATTCAATTCCAGAGCACCCCCCACCCAAAAAAACCCTTTAACGTATTTCCTTTAAATACATGGGTAATTATTTTGGAAAATGTAAAAACTAACGAAAAAAATACTGTGGGAAGAATAGTCCTGATCTCATTCAACGAGTAATACGAAATACAACAGAATAAGCGGAATAGCGTTACGAAAGATAAGAACTCGACACGTCGCCACCAAGCTCGTTATGACAAGTTTTATAGAAGGTTGTCATTCTTTTAAGTATGGTCAACAGTTGACCAAACATTGAAAAAGGGAAATGGTTTTCCTCCTTCCATATTTTTTATCCATGAAGCTGCTTTACTATTTTTAGGTGAACCTTTTCGTCAAACTTTTGCCTTATCTGCTCAAATTATTAATCGCAAGGGTCTTATGTTGAACTTTTAAGGAAACCCTTTAAATTTAGCTTGAGCATTCATCAAATTGTATCATAATTATCACAATTGACAACAGTATTGAAAAATCTCGAAATAAATTTGCTAGAACATGATGAAATGGAATATTCGTTGACATGGGGTCGTCTAAAATTCACTATTTCGGCCACTTTCACATTCAGAACTTAAATATGGGCAGGTTAGGTGATTCTGAATGTGGTATATACATACATACATAAGTGTCTACAATTTAGCATACGTAAAATGTATTGCAATTATTTATTATTTTGTCACGTTTTTATATGAAGGGTTTCTAGTACCCACAAAATATCGGCGGTGACTTCTCAGATTACGAAGAATGTACACGTCACCGATATGGTCTATACATATTAGGGTTAGTCATATCGTGACCTTTCGAAATATTGTTAATATCGTTATCGTTCACAAAAATAATCCCGATAACGATATGGTAGAAGGATAAAAACGATATACAATAAAAATTGAAATAATAATGAAATTAAGCAGTAAAAGTATTCAATAAGTATTTAATTTTTTTTAAAGTTACATAAGCAATATAAATAAGCCGAAATAATGCTTCAATTTCACATATTCACTTTTCCAACTGTCTGTTTAACCATTCCTTCTAGTACTCGGACTAATCCAATTCTGAATTCGAAATTTTCGGTTCAGCTCAATTCAATTCACTAATTTTTCGATTTAATTCCAGATGAAACTGAATTGATTGATTCAGTTCATAACATTGAATTAAATTGAATCGTTTTCCTTGAATTAAAGTTCAAACGATTCTTTCTGCCCCAAACATTTCAGCAACAGATTTACCGTTTACAAGCTCTCCAGATCCTAAAAGTAACGATCTGTATCCTTAGTTTAACTTCCTTCTGTTGTGCGCTTGGAAAATACTGCTTTCGTGTCTAGAAAGCGTATTCTTTAAGTTTATATGCCGAAACCGTTGTTTTCGATTCAGTTCAATTCAAAAATTTGAACTGAACTGAAATGAATTAATTTTTACTGAACTGAATTGAACGGTTTTGACCACTCCTTCCGGTTCAGATGACACTTTCTAGGACATGAAATATGTCAGATGGAAACAGTATGCAATTTCTGACTATTATACCTTCTTAGAACGATATTAAAGTAGCCCGATATATCGTGTGAAATATACGAGAATTGTCGTAGCATATCGTTCCTCCAAATTGGACGATATTAACGATAATATCGTATCGTTATATCGGTATGACCAACCCTAATACATATATAGTTTTCACAAAAATCAAGACTGACATGCATCACATGTTTTACTCTGTGTACATACATGCAGTTTTGATTTGAGTGCAAACTGGATGTATGTAGACCATTTTGTTATTTGAAAATATATCTATAGACTATTTTCCTGTTTCACCGATGATAAGTTTCCTTTCCTGTAACGCTTATGGGTATAACACCTCAGAAAATGTATTGCAACCTGCAGCAACATTTGAAACACAACTTCGTTAAACATGTACATTTGGTGCTGAAAAAAATATTTTATGCGCAAGACACCAAATTTGGGGCAGAAAATTTTGACGCTAGTTTGGGAAAATTGACTGGTCCCTTAAATTTACTAATTAAATTTGTCCCCTTAATATATTTTTACAACATTTAGGTTTGAACTGATTGAAGAGTTACATTAATTTCTATAAGCAGTTGTACTTGTTAATATGGTTAGATTTTAGATTAATATATTTAGAAAATAATAGACTTAGTTCAAATTGGCGTGTTCGGATATATTCCCTCCGACACAATCCCTCGGGTTATATTCCCTCGAACACATTCCCTCTGAACATATTCCCTCCTTGAGAGGAGATATTCCCTCGGACTGTTTGTATAAACACCCGATAAATTTACGCTCACTATGGCAACCAAATTTAACAATCCTCAAATAATTAAGTACAGTTGGAATTGTCCAAATTCCTTTTTAAAAAGAAGCTACATCAAGTTAAATCTCAGGCCTCACAATATCTACAAGTATAGCTACATAATTACTCTTGAATGAAATAATGAAGATTGAACTGATTGCACCAACCAATGACTAAACTAATGACCAGACAAATCAAGTTGCTGTAACGCATGGTTTCGCATTTGTTAATAACATTTCCGTAAAAAATCATCTTCCTTGATGAGTTCTGGACGCGAGTTTTCGTCAACGAATTGTTACTATGCCAACTGGCGCATAAGTTATTTGTTGAGCCGAGTCACCAAGTCACCATACGATCCGCATTGCGTTTGCTTTGCTGGCATAGTGACGAACACTTCTGCATATATGAGTGGCAAATATTCGTGCGAGGGATTATTTCCAAACAGGGAGGGGTTGTGGTCGGAGAGAATATATCCGGAGGGAACATAACCGGAGGGATTGTGTCGGAGGGAATATATCCTAACTCCCAAATTGGAGTCGACAAGCCAGTAATTACTATTTTGCCACAAAAATTAAGCTCTGAAATGTGAGCTATTGTAAGTGTTTGAGAATCTTTCTTACAAACTAAACCCTGGTACTCGCATCACTTGTCGAGGAACCTTGCACTGTTATCACATGCTTGCTTTCAATTGTTGGAATGATTTCTGTAAAAACAAAATGAATATCAGATTCTCTTCAACCTCACCTTCAAACATAATCTAAATAAAATGAGTCTAACGCTAAAAATGTACAACATTGACAATAAATTGTAAACCTTACTAGTAATAATACGATACTTCTTCGAAGTTCTGAAGAACCGCTTTCCTGCAGACAAAAATACAAAACATGGCCATTGCTTGCACGTGATGAATGATATTCAGTTGGTATTCTGGGGAGATACTCAAGAACCAACTAATGACCTCAATATTCCAAGTTAATCCAGACACGATGAAGATTTTCAAAAATATTTTGTTCCTGCAGGTTAGTAATACATTTTGAAAGTATAATATATAATGGATAGTATAATATTTCCAAAGTCAAATTATCGTAGAATGCAGATGCTCAGATTAAAGATTTTAGTCTCTAATGACAGCAGATGTAATAATTATTTTTATTTATTGTTTACGACTGTCTCTGCTTTCCAGTAGTACTAGCAATAGAAGCCATTCCCGTCTCCCGTTGAAGATTCATCATTCGGTAGGTTGTTGCGAGAAAAAAAAGAGATTTGCCAATAGAAGGAAGCACATTGGCCCATACCAATACGCACCCGAAGATGCGACAGATAATGAGCAAAAATTCTTTCCATATTCCGGATAAATTCCATTGAAATTACTCATGTGTTCTTCCACATCCTTGCGACAAACAGGGCTCCCTTGTTTACTTTAGAAACAAAAAATAACTATTTACTAATACCATTTACAGTACACCGGCCGAAAATTCTGGAATTAGTTTTAAAAACATGTTTTAGAGTTTTCTCACGACTTGGAATTCTGAATCCCCACGGCAGTTAACACAACTATCAAAGGAACTCCAAGTGCAAAGCAAACATAGCAAATGAATCTTTTATGATCAAATTTGACACTTCTGGTTGGTTTCAAAACCCTGGAATGAGGAGATAAAATCTGTAAATTAAAACTGACCATATGCAGCAGATACTTACTTGATTAACTTTAAAAAAATTTCATTTATTTTAGAAATTTCCAATATCCATGGACTCCATGTATCTAATTCATAGAACTGCTCACTTGAAGGTCCAGTACAGGTCGAAATTTAATACCGATAACCAGCATAGGGTCACGAGACCACTGTAGTGATATGTAATACCTGGAAGAATCACAACAAATGCCAACATAGTCTTATTGTCAGCTTTATATATACAAGCGCATTATAGCTTGATTATTTCATTATACAACACACCAAATGCCTGGCACAATGCCGGGTTCAATTCGGGATGTCGAATCCATCTTGAGTTGTGTAACGCAAATAGCAACAAGAACACGAATTGGCTAGTGACAAAGCTCAACCTGGTCCAGGAGTGGAGATTGACAATATCAATGAGTAGAGAATCGATGACAGCAGTCAGTATAAGGGACACAAGAGCAATGATGAGAGTAACTTGGGCCAAAGTTCCCAACCATGCAAACTGCAATGATATTTATTTTTATATTCCCTTTTACTACATTCCCAATCAACTAACCATCCACAAAACTCATTTCCCCAATATTCCTAACCCCTTGATAACAATGAGCCCTTTCCTAATGAGCCAATCTCATTCCAAGGAAGTACATTCTTAAGCAAAGATAGATTTTTTAGTATGAAATGTGAAAGAACGAACCGTTTTGTTATGTTCTTTATGAATTTTGTCTAGGCATAAGAAAAGTACGTCCTGTTAACCATTACAGAGCATGTCTCCCTTATTGGAATGAAAATGGTCCACACAATAATCGTTGAAATGATTTTCAGCCGTCCATAAATTTGTTATGGAAGAAAACGTGACGATCCTACCATCGTAGAGGACTTTGTAGGGTGTTTTGATTTCTGCAAAGCTCCATCCAGTGGAAACCGTAGTACATAACCTTAGGGAATCGTGCGCTGCTGTGACCCGGGGTGTACAGCGCGGTTCACATTACTTACAGGATGATGGGAGTTGTTGACGATTGGTAGCGGGTGGGAAAAATTTTCAGGAAACTGGAATGATACACAATCACCCGTGTCGTAGTTGTAGTAGTTCCCAAGAGGGCAACACTTTACGGTAACATGGCTCTTCCTCATCGCAGCTTGCAGGACACACCCGGAAAATCATAGTGTCATCCACACTGTGTGTCAAAATGGAAACGAATGTTTTTATAAATTTGTTGCAGGTTTATCAAAAGTACGCAAAATGCTACTCTGCTATTTAAGATTCAATTTGACTCGATACTTAATATTTACGAGGGTTTCTTACGCGTCAATGCAGAAGCGATTAGAAGGATGAATTATTGCCAAATAATCAAAATCATTTTCAGATTGTTCCCTTAAATTTCCGGCCGTGTCGATGAAATACATTAGCTCCATCTCGATATGTTCATTACTGTGTATTTCTGTTGTTTTTATCTCCAGTGAACAATTCGGGGGACTTGAAGGAGTGAGTCTATTGATTCAAAAAAAAGTCACGTATAGGTTTTGACGGAGTGTGAAATACACACATGCTATAGCAATAAGATGCACCCTTGTGCAGAATACGAGAACTTATTTTGGAAAAATATTTTGGAGAAATTTTGATTAACACAACGCTGTATGTGCTTTTCTCCGCTGTCTTTTGCTAGGAGATTGAGTATATTGCTCGCTATTGTTTTTGAGATCTTTATTTTATTATACTTTCATCCAACTATTTCAATGTGGTATTTGCTCTAGAAATTATTTTTCTTACCTCATCATGAAAGTTTCACCATTTTCACTGAAACTTACCGGAACCATCAAAATACTTGAATTCAATGGATTTATAGCGCCTTCACAGATTTGTGTTCTGATATTGTAGTACTGATTTAAGCCACAACATTTGTTAATCCTAGGATATAATTTTTCAGTAGAGCTCTCACAGTCACACGACTGACAATGAGAGAGGAGTAAAAGATAAACTGTCAGAGCGCCTGGGCGAAGATACCAGTACATTTTATTAATTGAAATAAGATTTTCTTGATCCTATAACAATAAATTAAACTATCAGTGAGATGGAGAAGGACAATTTAAAGACCAGCTTTCTACTTGCAGTTATTATTATTATAACCAGTTAATTGGTTAAACGATCGGGCTTCTCTGAGCTATGGTTATAATAAGTTTTTTAGCACATGATTCAGTATTATACGGTACTGTTAAAATTTGAACATGAAAAGATGTCTACGCTTATATACGCCTAATGACACATGTAATTCGAAAAACTTTTAGTCGTTCACTGAGAACATCAAACTAATATGTATATATACAGCATTGGCTTTTAATTCCAACAAAAACTTTTGACGTGCACGGAAATCCTATCCACATATAAGTTATACACAGTAGGGAACTCATGTATTCTAACGAAAATCCTGTCTAACTCAAAAATATTCCAATAGTAATGTAAAACCACATAAACTGACGAGACTATGATTGTATGTAGAATAGGATCCCAAACACAGCAGTATAGTTGGTTGGTTGCAGCTTTAATAACCTACAGAAAAGTCATACGACAACTTTGGCATCCGCAGTCTGAAGTTCAAGAACTTTAGTAAAGGTTTAAATATGATAAAAAATATCATAATTTTATTACACAGCATGTTGCGCTTCCGAATATTGCGCGGGCCCAAAACCCGGGTATGTTAATACCCGGTACAAGAGACCACCTGAAATATATTGTACGCCTTAGCATAATAGTATCTGTAATAAAAGTTAATATTTTTTTACACATTTATTTAAAAATTTAAAATTCAGGTATTATATTACCCGGTTACGCCATCCGGGTAAAAAAGTTGACGTATGAAACATAAACGGTTATTTTCGTCTGTAGATAATTTTATTTGACGACAATCAGTCTGTAAATATGGCAGAATTTAAGGCGTGTACTAATCCGAATATCCTGCTATCCGGGTTGGTTAAAAGTAATAATTAATTTAAGCTTCAGTACGTCTGACAGAATGTTCCTGGGGCTCTACAAGCTGCATTTACAAAATTGCCTCGGGTGTCCCCTTCCTTTCATTTCAGGACGTTTTGATGGGACATACCTGCCCGCCGTTGTGATGTCTGTACATACTAAACGTACTTACATAGAATTTTACGCTCCGGAATACACTACCGTTGTTGATTTCACTTTTGCATAATACCCGGGCATCATAATACCCGGTTTAAGATGTTTAAGAAGTAGCATCACAGATACTGAGTTATATATTGAGATTAGATAAATCTATGAATTACGTTTGCACTGGGTTGTGCAAATGAAAATGGCCTGAAAATGCCGAAAATACCGGAAAATACCTGGCATTTTGGGCAGACTTTTTTGGCATGTTGGGCATTTTGGCAGAAACATATACACAAGGACCATAATTGCCCCTTTAGCGTACATAAGGGAATTTTTCGCAGTATTATCAAACCCATTCAGTTTTAGAAAATATTATCGTTGATTTTTTAAAATATTTTTAATTCGCCTAATTCGTTACTTATGACCAGTGGTTTTTAAGGATCTCAATACGTTAAAAACATTATGAAACCCCATCAACGTTACAAACATTCAACGCTATATCGTCGCGGAAGAGGCAAAATGGTCTAAGTGCTCTACAAAATCATATGCACGTAGACCATTTTGCCTCTTCAGCGACGATACAGTCAACTCTCTCTATATTGGATACTCAAGGGACCGGCAGAACTTATCCCTTATAAACATTATCCCTTATAAGCATAGTCATATACATTGTGGATATGGGAATCGGGAGAGCAAATCCCAATCACTTAATATCCAAAAATCCCTTATGTTATCCCTTATCATGAGAGTTGACTGTATAAAAATTATGGGGTTTGAAAAGAATAATTTGCACACTGCCTGTGTAAGTTTCTAAATAAGAATTTTTATAATCGCTTGCAAAAAAAATTAATTCCTAGATGATTTTTAGATTTTGCAGTCATTAGGCACATAACATATGTCAAAACTTGGAGCTTGTGCAGCAAATATTTTATCGACTTTGAAAATGTCATTTCACCAACCCTAGTAAAATATTGTAATCCAAGGAGTCAAAAATGTAACAATAAAAATACATTTAGATGATGACGAGTTTTGAAGCTCACAAACAATGGTATTTTCAATCTATTACAACTATTTAATTTTTTTGTGTTCCATCTTTGCAATATGTTTGCTCACGAAGTCTAAATAATTGGATACACTGTACAACCGAATTCTTGCAACAATATAAATGAAATAATACGTATAATTTATTGTTGTCACATAAAGTTGTCTATATCAACTTGCAACACACTGCTTTGTGATTTAGTAATCAAAATTAATAGGAAGCTAAAGCCACATATCGAAAAAGTTCGAGCAAAATGCCAGAAATGCCTGGCCTAGGCTGAATATGCCCAAAATGTCCAAAGAGTCATAGATGCCCAAAATGCCATGAAATGAAAATGCCCAAAATGTCATGACATTTTATATGGTACTACCCTGTATTTGTATAGGTTCTTTTTTTAATTTTTTCTCTATCCCGAGTTTGATTTCAACGTCCGGGTGAGATCACGACTGAAAAGAAGGAAATCTATTGCTTGCGAAAAAATAAATTTTATCCCGTCAAAACTGACCGATAAATACGGCTGAAAAGCGCTTCTACGTTATCAATACGTTGGCGGATATCCTGCTATCCGAATGTTTCAAACAAATTAATTGTTGTATAGTGTTTAAACGTCGAATTAACACAATAGCCTGAGGGGACCGTTCTGTCTTCATCTCGGGACATCATTAATGGAAAACCTGCCAGAGGTTACACATGCGAGAGCGAGATGTAACATCTCAATGAAACATTAATGCAGTTTTTCGAATTTCAACTTTGGATCTCGAAATCTGATTTTTCCAATTTTGAAGCCAGCATAAACTTAAATTTGTTTGATTTATTTAAAAACTTGATAGTAGGACAATTTGTCATGAGGGGTCGAAACAAGGTCTAAAATGATTTCGTCTTGGCAAAAAACAAATTTGATAAAGAATTATTGTGTTTCTAACGATTTTTTTTGAAACAGTGCATTCATGACCAAAGGTGTTATAACGAATTTTCTACGAGTAAAGTAACGAAGAAAAGATTATGTAAGTAAGTAAGGGGTGCCACTTCTTCGTCCAGCTTGTACCCCGCTTAACTCGTTGGTTGGACCTTAATGATAGGACGTGGTTTGTAATGCTCTGCGTGTAGTCTCTATAGTTAGTTAAAAAAGCTTCCAAAATACGACCAAAAGCATATATCATAGTTTATTTTTATGGATCGAGAATTTATTATTATTGTTTACGAAAACAAAAATTTCAAATGTTCCAAAACAGTAAAATCATCTTTGTTAAAATGACTAAGTAATGTTTTTCAATTTGTTATATTTACATTTCAACTATTAAAAAATGAAAGATGTGGTCACAAAAATGCCTTTAGAAAAGTCATGTACATTTTCGCAAAATTTTTGTGTAGATTTGTCATGCAGTAAGCTGATTTTATTCCCACATATTTTAAATGACAGCTATGCAAGTCCTGACAAGCAACAATTTCAATGTTGAAAATATGTATTGTAGTACAAACCGTGATGGTTATAGGGTTCAAAATATTTACAGGAATATATAGTTTGGTGCCGAATTGACTTGAGTGCTTGAGAGTCAAAATGGGGTCAAGAGTTCGTAAGTTACAGTAGTAGTTAATTTTTTTTTTCAGGTAGAGCAAAACATATACATACATCTGCTTTTTCCGCAACACGAAAAAAAATTGAAAATTCTAAAAGTCGCGAAACAGTAAAAAGCATCTACGTAAAAACGAAATGAAGTAAACTCAAAAACTAGAGCTATTAGTGAAACAATTTTGAATTTACTTTCCGTATTTGAAACGAGCATTGAATATGTGTAAAACGATTGATATAAAAATATGATTACGTATTGTTCAGTAATACTTAAGCTTTCTCGGTATTCACCCGAGCTGATCGTCAACGTTCCCTTTGCGGAAGCAGTAAATTATCGCCAAGCAATGCTTTTTTAAAGTACTTTGAAGCTGATAAGTACACACAAACAGGCTGACCCTATGTGTTACGTGTGAAATAATAACTTACAGTAGTATAAACAGTTAAAATAGCAGTGTCACCATTGCAATTAACATTTGCCCAGCTGCTATCGATGTTCCCATTCTAAACATGCAGACTGATTTTTATCTAGGAGTGTTTAAATCAAAAATTGATTCACACAATTCCCAGAATTAGTGGACATTTCTTGGAAATTATTCTTGAATAATTATCTTATACCCATAATTTAACACTATCCACCCTTGTCATAATCACTGCAAGATATAGAAACCTTTGACTTTCGAACCTGGGGATTAATTATTACTGTTTCATCCGTTACATAATATACATGTGCATTACTCCCATTGGATTTCTAATGGACACCTCTAATTCAACTGTACGTACATACATATGTGTTACTGTGATGTACATACCAATGTATGTATATGTGCAGACGTTCGTACTGCATTCATATAAATATGTAAATTCAGAGATAATTATATAGCCGATTTTACAAGCTCTTCCCAAATGTCTTGATTAAATATAAAAATCATTGTACGTATGTATCGTTATATTACGGGAATGATAGTTATCGAAACTGGATTGCAACTTGCGATCTTCCTATACCCAGTCAATAAGTCACACACATTACTATGAACACATAATATTCCGTATTCTGCTGAAACGAAGAAGGCAAGACATTAGAAAAATGTTCCTAAAAACGCTCTGATTGACGCAGAGTTCCTCGGAAAAAATACGTAACGCTTCTAATTATTAATTAAGCTAAAAAACGTATAATTAGAAATGCGTTGGGTTAGCCACAAAAATAATTTCTGCATAAATTGATAAGCTTCACACCGATAAAGCTCTGGATTTTGTCTACGTTTTTCCAAGGAAGGATGAACCCTGGCAATCCTCACAGTGAGCAATGAGCCTCCCATCATTTCCGTTGTAAAGGAACAGGACAATCGGCTTTGGAAATATCTTTGACCAATGCTCATACAGGGTGATGGAAATGCCTTTCGTTATACTTGTAGAGATTATTTAAAGAATAACATATTTCAAATAAAATAAATGCAAAAGGTCCGTGCCATCATATTTATTCTCAAACTAGAATGCTCATGCATTACAGATATTAACCCAAATACTTATCTTTGGTTAGTACTTCAGTTAATCAAAATGTAGGGTAGAACTTCTATTGGGATTGTTGTAAAAATATTGTCAATATACGAAATCAGGGCGGAATAGGGACAGCCAAATTTTCCCCAAATAAAAACTGGACCCTAGGAAAAAAACTGGGATAAAAGATACCCCACACCAAATCGGAACGGGACGGGGACAGTTGAAACTGTCCACTCAGATAATTTGGAGTTATAAAATTGTCCTGTAAAAGCAGCATATCATCGATCCAAAAGACAATGTCATCAGAACACAATTTTGCAAGAATTTCGTTCAAGGAGTTTATTTTGGTCTCAACCATTTTTTCTCGTCACCGCCCATACACAAAGAGTCCGTTTCTCATGAACAACTTTACACGACATACCTGACACAATTATTTCAAAATTATTTATGTTTTGAATGATTTCGAGACAGCCAGAATTATTTCATCGCCGTATCGTACAGTAATTCTCCGGTGTCCAGATTTCGAGACATAACAAGGGACGATTGTTTTCAAGTAAAGGTCTGAGACCGTACAGAAATTTGTTTTCTCTACATTTTTCCAAATATATGTTTAAATTTTCGGGGCGGGATGCATAAAATTTCCCCATACATAATCGGGAGGGGGACAACAAATTTGCCCCCATGGTTAATCCGGACAGGACAGGGACAACAAAATTGTCTTCACGTAATATTGGGACGGGACGGGGACAGTAAAATGTCCCCATGTATGATCCGGACCAGGGCAGGGACGGAATTTTTGTCCCCAGTAGAAGCTCTAAATGGGGGCATATTTGGACAAAAGAATTTCCAAAATGGAAATATCTCGGTTCAATTACAATAAGGTGACAAATGACACCCTTCTAAAAATTTCATAATGTTTCGATTACTTGAAGTAAGTATATTTTCAACATTTGTGGACAATAAGTTACAATCTTGTGAGTGGTTTTGCTTATGACCCCACGACTTTGATAATGAATCACAAAACATCTGATGCATTGACAGATTATTATCACTGAGGCTACTTTACTGAGGAGTCTGTATTTTGGAGAACCCTATATGTAAGCAAGCTTGGAAGGAAGTTGTACAATGGAAACTATGTATTATTTTTACAAACTCGGTAAGATAATAATTACTCAGATTATTTCTCTCAAAAACCACCACTTACTTACTCGTAACTATCTATGCACTTCTGGAACAAGAATTTACCCTTCCATAGGTTAAATGCTTCAAAATTGATTAAGAGCTTGGCATATGAATCAACTGAAGGTTTCTGTCCAATAGCGTCTCCCAATGAAATGAACATTAATATTATTCAAGTCATTTAGTTTAACCAGAATAAAAATCCTGTATAAAAGCCTTGATGTTTTTCCACTGGGAAGTAGTCTTACATGAGCTGGTCTAAATAATATACAAGTTTAGTAGTCTATGCTCCATCATGGTACTATAGCCCAGCATCCCAAAATGTTTCTAAAGTTTGTGGTTCTTGTTGTCGTTGCGTCATTTGTCTCGTCTAGTTTAGCACAACCACAGACCAGGAGTTCGGGTAGATCTCCTCCCAACTGTGAGTACGAGGTTTTTCAAGTGTCCCCAGAGAACATTGAAGACAAATCTTCAATTGTAAAGTTGGGCACATCAGATTTTTCCGGTTGCTCAAGAGGCAATTGGCAGGACCCAATTGTACCAAGGGAAAGAGACTGGTTGGAAAAAATTCGGATCGCTTGTCATAATAATGGTGTACACATTTCTCTCTCCGCCAATTCTAACAGTAAGGATTGTTCAATTTACAACCACTAATTAATACAAAACTTTTTAAATCTTAACCCCTATTATTTCTGATGTCTGACAATGTTTACAATTACTAAGACGTTCGTTCATGCAGGGGTTCTAGGTAAGTAGGAAGGTACAAACAGATAATTTTTTCATAAAATATTTTGTCTACAGCAAAAATGAGGATAAAATGTGAAGCTGCACGCCCTGTAGATATGAAATTTCAACAACACCAGCAACAAAATGGGCGACTGGTAAACTTCATAAAATTGTTTGTCTAACACGTTTACGAACATAGAGATATTCTACATATTCGTGTGTTTACATTTGTCATAAATAATTTTCCTCCTTTTCTTTCCACAGCCCTACTCTGGAATGAACGTTAAATTTTCCGCTAAGATTCCTTCCAGGGGAGGAAATGACGGTAGTAGTCCAATACATCAAATTGAGGTGGAGTTTCCCGATGTGATTTCAATTGAAAATGAATCGCTTGATAGTTTCAGAGGAACTATTTACTTCTTTGAAATTGATTCTCCAAATACAACTCTACATGCTGTACAACTTTCCTTGACAAAAATTCGTAAGCTTGAATGTCTAACTGTATTTCAAAATAATAAGCAATATTAATTATCTATAGTAATAATTTTGTCTCATTATCCAGCTAAACTTTTCTATGTATTTGCTTTGATTTCCTTCGATCCTGGAAATATCTAGAAGGAACATCATCTCCACTGGATGAGAGGTTGCATTTGGATACTAGCAATGGGAGAGCTTTGTGCGAGACGTCCGGTCTTACACTTGGAACTGAGATTTACTTTGTTGGTATAGATGGTGACAATCCTCGGGAGTCAGAATTGAAGAGAGCATGTCTTCAGAGGGTAATTATTACTCTTAAAATAATTATATTTTCACAAGGTAAATAAATATTAGAATCATTCTTGAACTTAATGTATGAACTTTTTCCGACACAGAACATTCCTTGCCCGAACAAAGTTATAGGAACGGGCTGTGTTCAGGATCGCTTTTGCCAGAAAATAGCCCTGAATTTGTTCAACAATGGGATCCTATCATGCCAGGTTGGGATAAACCGAGCCCCCATTGAAAAGTCCTTCTTTACTGGATTAGATGTAGAAATCCGTATGTTGACTTAAAACAATAAAGTTCAGACCGTGTCTTCACAATTCTCTGTCAAAAAGTAAATCATTTGTATTCATTGACTGTTCGGTAATAAAATTATATTTTCCAGATGATGTACCAGCCCAACCAAGTACACCGATCAACAGTCGATTCTTAATACAAGTTTATAAAGACGACGATGAGGTAGTCAAGGATATACTTTCGGAGTTCCCCTCAGGAGATAATGCAAGAGAAATTAATGAAGACGAGAAATTTGAAAATAGGCGACAAGCTCCCATACATGTCACTGACGGAGAACGGCAAAAGTTCGAATGTCATTTTGTTTCGTACATACTGATCCATCCGATCATCTGGGAAGTAACGTTTACTGACGGCAGTAATCCTATCACGTTGTATGACTACGGAAGTAAGTACACAAAATCCTCTTCAGTATTTTTAAATGACGAGGTTTAGATTACACATCTCTTTAACGTGTGTTCCATCCCTATGCAGATGGCACGAGCATAGAGTATAGACAAGTGGAAGGATTCAGCGGTGGTTTACCAGACCAAGTAAAAATTAAATCTTCCAAGGTTGAGATTCCTATTTCAAAAGAAATGAAAACAATACGTTGCAGCGCATTCTATTGGAATTCTAATATCAAAGCATCAAGTTCTAGAGGTCTCAAAATGCCGAAGAAGATTTCAGACTCCAGAGATACCAAAATTCACCAAAACAATGGTGGAAGAAAAAAGTACGGTCGAGGTGGGTCATCTAAATAATACTTCACGAAGGCTAATTTCAATAAAATAAATCAGTACAGTTATTCTAACAGTAATTATATATAGAGGATAGGACCAAAGAACACTTACGAGCTACAACACTGCATTTAAGTACAAAATCTGATAAAAATCCTCGTGATTTGACTACTCATTAGATATGTAATAATTACAAACATTGCATAATTCTGGAATCACATACTTGTAAAAACGCTTTTTAAAACCATAAAATTATATTCGTCACATCGCCATTGGGAATAAAATAGTTCCGGACAGAATCTTATTACTACAACCACGTTTTGGTGTTTGTTTTGGTTCTACCTTCATATACAAATGTCAGAATACAGGGGAAAACTTGAGTAATTACATCTCTACAGTTTGTGTCCCATGTACAAATGTATGTGTACACAGGTGGAAATATATCCTCACTCTAAAATTTAAGACGGGAGTGTTCCATAGGAAGACATAAAAATTTAACACCTTTTAAAATGCTATTTTGGACTTAATGTGAGAAAATCTTACAGCATAGGATGAAGGATGCGGGGAAAAAAGTCCCCAACACTTTAAAATTTAAAGTTTGCTCCAAGTAATTTCTTAAAGGGTATAGTTCTGGTGCTGTAAACAAATCATTTACCATAGGAAAGCATGGAAGTTATGCGCCATTATTAGTCCCTGATGAAATTGATATAAATGATTGTCTGTAATAATAACGCGTGCAATTGCATCATTATTGAACTATAATCCGTTCTGGGGTTTGCATGCCGTGTGCTTATATGCATATCCATGTAGAATTTCCTACTCTTCCAAAATTTAGTTCCCTTGTATATATACCCTACCTACCCTCACAAACTATCAAGAACTTCAATTCATAATAATACCACATGCCAGACGCTTTTTGATATTAATTTGTCATACAGACAATTGCATCGTATATACTTTTTTTTTTATCTTCCCATGCTCTTGTATTTACTCAACGATTACTCCATTCAAACGCATTGAAAAATGAAACCTTGTCGCATCCAACAGAACTAATTGAAACGCCTTCACGTATTAATACCACATTAGAACAAATTTCCAAGTTTTTCCTCCATCTCTGTTTACTGTAGAGCATTTATCACTTGCTTATCACCTTGTTCGGAGCGATTGGGCAATGTGCAAATAGTACACGATGGAAACGAAGAATAAAGCTCTTTGGCATTTTTTTTTGCAACTTTGGTCTGCTTACATGTATCTACGTGGATTACAAGTAACCTGCTTACTACAGCATGACGACATCATTTAATGTACAAACTACTTACAATAAAAAAAATATATCTCTTTTATGTTAAACAAATATGCAGAGTTCAGGCCTCAGACGGCCTTCCTTGAAAACCTGTCAGAAATCTAAATGCTTAACCGCACACACTTTGGAGACCTTTGTACTCAGTTGCATGTGCAAAAATTAATGTCTGATCAGGTGAGAGATGATGGCACATTATATTTTTAAGTCCAATTTTTATTCCCCATTAGAAAATAGAAATCATCCTGAAACTCTGCATCTGCAAAGTTGAGCATTGACAAAATTTTGTGAGTCGTCAAGAAATAAAAAGGATTTATGCGGTTCAAGCTCATGAAAAAAAAGGAATAATATGTGAGCTCCTGTACCCTGTGCTCGACATTTTAACTATAATACTTAAACCTTACGGTAATAAAGGAATATATGCGGAGAGCAGTAATAAGGTCAGTCCTATAGCCCATGTCAACATGTCAGCAGTTTTTATTTATAAATTCATGACTAGAAGTCAGGACATTAATGGGGTCTGGGAGTTTAATTATGTCAGCAGCAGCTTACAGGATTAGGTTACGACTTGGGAATATTAACCCGTGTAGACATTTTATCCCCTCGTCTCAGCTCCTTATACATAGTTAGTTGGTGGGAATTAAATTAGTAATTTTACTTTTTGTCTTGTAATTAATACCTATAATAATAATTTCATTATAGCTACAGTTTTTTGTTTATAATTATTATTATACATAATTACACATTATGTAGGTATACATAATTCAACATTATAGACATCTACTCCAATGGTTTTGTAAAAAATTAGGCGTGCTTACATAAACAATTCCAGGACGTAGTGTCCCCGAGGATGCAAATGTCTATTTGTAATTTAAAATTCCCGACCTGAAAACCCAACTCCATTACTACAAGCTGTCTTTCAAGAATAATAGCAACTATAGCAAGATGTAAATATTATTGTCTGAAAATACTTCGAGTGTCATTAATAGTCTGGTATTACATCCTCCTCGCTGATGACAAACATCCACACATGAGCTAAACCACAATTGATATGCAAGCAAAAATCCCCCTTTTTGCAACTATAAACACATCAAGGGGCAGGGCAGTCCCAGTTTATATATATGCGTATCAACAGAGCAATAAATATTAAGTAAACCAAAACAAGGAGCTTGGAGGGGAATTAGGATTTGAGTCACCGGCTTTTGATCCTTGATCTCATCCGTAGAATAGTGTTTTAATACTTATCGTGAGATAATATATCATTCACTTCTGACTTGTAACACTTAAATAACTATATGGTTTACCTTTCGGAGCTCTACAATGTCATAAAGTGCTAAAACTCCTTCGACTATACAGTACAGAGAACATATGACCTCTTAATTCTCGCCCTGACACATTCGAGGAAGGGAAGTCTGAGAGCGCGGCGGCTTTCTTTACAAAGCCATAAATGAATCAAGAGGAGAGGAGTAATAGGAGAAAAATACGTGGATACTTGTAATTTGAGCATTAGCACATTGTAAAATTTCTCCCTATTTTTACCTCAACGTATCAGCATACAATTGATTATTTATAATTATTGATGGGAGATTTACAACGCAGAATACAAGACACCTATTTTTAGAGAATCGAGGATCTGCCTAAGTACACAATTTGAAATTTAAATACTGTATCTATTGACAAGGGTGTCACACCACTGCGAAAGCAGCATCTGTCTATAAAAGCCCATTCCAAATATTAATCTGCGAGAAAACAATGATGGCGTTCAAACATTGTCTATTGTTGATTTTTGTTTTTACCCCTCTATGTGTTCATCAAATAAATTCCCTGCACAGATAGATTATAGAGAAGTATATGTGAGTCCCTATAGTGGCCCCCTGTCTCACCACTCTGTACAGACATGCTAATATTTATTTACTCAATGATATGAATACAATACTCTGTCATTGTGCAGGGGAATGGAGATAGGAGTTTGCGGGCAGTAGATGATTGGAGATGAGAATTATTATTATTGCAGGTCATCGAATGACACAACAGTCTACTAGTAGTGTAAAAAAAGCTGTAGTAGAATAATTACCGTATGTACTCTCAATTTTATATAATTGTTTGCATCAGTAGGTACTACATTCATACAGATACCTGTATTTGTCAAGCTTGGATTGCAACACGGAAGTGATACAATTTTTAAGTTGAGTTGTTAGTACACTTACTTGATGTGAAATATTATTGTCAATATAATGCTCTTAAATATGGTCGGTGGTTTGAATAGGGTAATCTGAATTTCCATAAGGTTGAAGTAATAGTGCTTAAACATTTCACTTGTAATAAATAATGCACTTAAGTATACATGCAATTATGTTGGATACTCAAATCCCTCTATCATACAGAGGGGCTGAACAGCTCAGCTTCAAATGCAGTCTCATTTATGTTCCATCAAAGACGTGATAATGGAGAACTATATATTATTACCGTATGATGATTTTATAATGTAGGTTTTACTCCCTCCATCATAAAAAAAATAGTATGAGCACTGAAAGTTACACATACACAGGTGAGCCTATACTATCTATGTATCTACATATAAACAATGATACTCTCCACGACCCTCTTTCCAGATCAATCAACTTTAGCTCCGACTTGTGAAGCCTCATTGACAATTGTGAAGACTTTATTTTACTGTAACGTTGTTCATAGTATTGTGTAGTTGTTGAGTATGAAACTGTTTGCCCTATGTCAACAGCTACTAAAATATTTAATTGTCTTCACCCATCATAGGTTTGACAAAAATCCAATGTAAATAGGAAATAAACTTGGAAACCAGATCCTAATGGTATTCAGCCCCAAAATATATGTATACATACTGTAGAACATAATGCTCCCACACTACAAAGTAACACTAAAGGAAATCCTCTCTCAAATCCCCTGATTGCAATATTTTGGCATGGATTTTGTGTACACAGAAATTTTCAAATCAGGAAAAAAATATTTACCTGGATTTATCCTCCAATGTGCACACCATTTACCAAAACTCTCAAAGGTTAAGAATACTTTTCACCTACCACAATCACAATAAGTACATCCGTATTTGCTGGTAAATATTTTCATAGGAGCCGAATAAAAAAAAAGTACACCATGGAATCAAGTCCACGTTGTGTGCAAATAAATGTGAACCGCGATTACATGGGGTTAATGATAAATAATACCTCCTACGAATTCACGGAAGTCAGGATAAAAATCCTGAAACTACTGAAATATACTGTAACCCGCATCTGCCAATGTTCTTCACTCAAGCTACATATGCCCTTGTTGACAATTGAAAATCCTTCCATGAGGAAATCATGAATCCCAATTTGAAATTACAATAAGTATCCACTCTTAAAAGCAAGTATATTTTCCCCTCGTCATCCATAACCTTAGATTTTTTTTAGAGGGGAATCACTACTGTGTTTCTCATTCAGTAGATTTATTTACATATTGGAAAAATGATCTCGCATCATCTTGTTTTGAAAGGGGTTGGGATTTCGTAAATGTTTTGGCCATGTTCTCATTGTTCAGTATAATTTAAAATTGAGATCCTGTATTTACGTCAACACACTGGAAACTGAAGAAAGGGAGAGGAAATTATGTAGGATAATCTAAGGCTTTATCTCTCTCCTACTCCTTATTTTGTTTTAGAATTGATGTGTGTTGAAGTACTTGAGAGACAAATAGTTTCATTGTAAGAATAAAACATGATTGATGACGCGTCCATGGTGAGTTATATGTGAGTAGTATGGCAGAGACTATTAATTTTATAAAAATTCTCCTCCTCATTTACGCTCACTGATTTAACATTTATTTTTTATTATTTTTTACTTCAACTCGAACATTTCCTTTTTGGCTTATTTTGTATTTTAATTCAGTCCTCCTTCCTAGAGTAGAGGAAACTCAGACTATACTCTCACAGGTAATTATAATTAATTATTTAGTGTGAGTATAAGGGCCGCTGACTGGAATCAAGAGCTTAATCTTCATCCTGTCTTTGGATAGTGCATCAAATCCCACCAAAATCCAAGTAATTATTGATAACATGTCAGCTAAAGAAGGATGTTTGTTAGATTCTGAGAGCTTCGCCCGTGTCAGAGTTTTCTGTCCATATCAAAACAACAAAGGAATTTCCATTTCAAGTTGGCTAATAATGTGCCGTATATATTGTGTCTCCATATGACTTATAGCAAATGTATGTATACGTCATCTACAGCTCTGCACTTTTATAATTTCAAGCATGAAAACACTATTTGCTCAGGAGGTATAAATACAAGATACATTTAATTTCCCCCCCTGCCTGTACATTACGGTGTACAGATAATAGCAAAATTGAAACGCGGAAAAATAGAGTAAGTTATGGTGCTAGGAAATGCATTGATTGTATCCTTTCTTTGTTACTTGTTTTAGTGCATCCCAGGTTACGTGTATAAAATACATAAGGTCTATTATCTCCGATTCGCTGTAGTCAACTTGTAATAAGTCCACTTGTCCATGAGGAGAGTGAGCTGGCTGGCAATGGGAGTCCTTTTAATAACCCCATTATCAGATGGAAAATCGCATTAAAAGCCTGGTTGAAAATTTGGAATCATCATAAAACTGTTTGTACACAATTAAGTGTGTTAGGTTAGGTTACCTCTTTGGAACTGAGGGTGTTGTCATTTACCTGTCTTTGTTCCCTCACTCCCTACTCACACACTTAGAGGACAGGCATGTACATATGTGCCCACGTTTTTAGTTAATTGTTCCTCTAATATAGTTTTTATAAAACTCTTGTTCCACGACTGGGCTCATGCTACATGCTGTACTCAAGTCTATCTAAATATGGAAAGAACCCTCTGTATACATATGGATATAATATGTACATATGTAGGTGTAGACGTCCCTCCAGAGGAAAGTATGCTAAGTGGAAACATGCTTGGATTCACTGCCATTTAGTTAGGGGCTGCTTGATGTATGTGTATGTGTGTGTGTGTGTGTGTGTAGTAATGCATAATGTTGTTTTGATGTTCTCAAGTAAATATCCCTTGTCTATATAGAGTGTGAGTGAACGTGCTCCTTTTTGTTTTTTCGTAAATATTATTGTCAAAGCGATTTATGCCTCGTTTTTCCTGACTTGGGGAGAAAAAAAAACTGTGGATCGTATACATAGAACTAAAAGGCTTCTTCGTTATGACTCCTTTGTGCATTGCACTTGGCTCCACAGCACACCTGTTCCCAATGTTGGCCTTGCTCACTACAAGTTTAACTTTACTTCTGTATGGAGCTATGAAGCTGACGGAGACAATAATTATTTTAATGAAGGGAATATAATATAGTGTCTTGGATGTTTTGATTCCCCTTGGTTTTTCTAGAGCCTCTGCTCAACTCCTGCGTTAAGTAGGTGCACTACAGATACTATACTGATGGACGTAATAGTAGTATCTGGCCCAAACAATGGAGATCAGAGGGAGATGAAGGGATGCGTGAGGAGGGAGTTATTGATAATTAATAAATTGCGGGAGAAGCTCCATGTGTTTCTCCTGAAGACCTATAATGTACACGTATTTGGAAAAATTCTGGATTTTTTTCCCTCACTCCATATGACTATACTTATCTATACTTCCCTTCTCCCGGTAAACCTTATGGGTTGTAAACGTTTGGGGAGTATAGTATGAGTTATTGACTTCGAACGTGACTTCCCTCATGGAAGTGTTTATTCAAAGCAAAAGTAATTATTAGATTTCCTCAGGATAGAAAGGTTCGTAGTTAGTAGTAAAGTCCTAACGGGATAAAGAATATTACGGTTCTTGTCAGTTAAAGCCAGAGAAATGGGAAGACAATGTTTTCCGAAAGACATGCTCACTTCTGACATACATATATAATTATATGAATGACCATAAGTACACCTGAGACTAGGTTTGGCTCCGGACGATGGTTAAAAGTTTACAGAGTTAATAATACTAATGGTTAGTATTTAAGAGGAGATTGGCCTGTACTTGACTAACATTGGCAAGGGCGCTTATCATTACTGATTGAATAATTGTAATTAAATGAAGTAACTGGAAAGATACTAAAGCGATAAATTGAGGATTGTTAGGCGTGCGAGGATTCAGGGGCAACTGTATTGAGATACGAAAGAGCTTCTATGCATGTTCATTCTTTGATTGGAGTACATCATCCATCCACAGAGACGCAAGTTCTACGATTAAAATAGATATAGTGGATATATAGGTAGATGAAATGCTTAATTTCCAAGCTTGTAATGTGTAGGTGCAGGTACGGAAGTGTATCCTAATCCGCACAAGTCGAGAATGTGTTTTTTCCCAATGTACAATGTAGATACAAATTATTATTTTTTTTTGTGTGGATTTAAAGGATATCATGAGGATAATAGCTATTTAAAGTGGCTCCTGGCTATGCATGTAATCCATTGTTATTGTGCGTGTAATCCCTCAAATCCTGGCATGGGACTATGTATGGTTGTAAGGAGATGTCCAGAACTTCTCACAATATCCCACTCTCCCATCTAAAATGGATTAAAACATCATTCAATTGTCTGGAGGTAGAGCCGTAAAGTTTGGATTTACTCTTATGACCCATACCACCAAGGCTATTTCATATGTTTTATCAACGATAAGAAAAATTATATTGTTAAATGTTTGTCTGCATCAAGGAGACTTGCTCATGCTCACGGATAGGATACCACACCATGCATAGGATATGGACCTCCCAGACTATACTTACATACTTACTTACTTACGATTCCATAAGAGCTAAGAATAAGTTTTGACAGAAAAGCATAAAGAACCTGGTTTTAATGCTTCTGACTTGAACACCTTGTGATGGGATGTACATACAGGTAGATTTTTTTTTCGTGAGGCAGTCCTCCAACGAAATGTCCCAGAGTAGAGTAAAGGTTATATTAATATAGCACTCATTAGTTAAGACTAGGTAAATTGGAATCAGTTTCCACATTCTGCCGTTGCTGTGCCGTCCTAATGTGTGTACTTTCTCATTGCCCTTAAGGTGTCATTTGTCTCATTTTTCAAGTATTAATAGCCATCCTCAAGGGACCATTACACTTTTTTTTCCTCCAACCGGGGCTAACTCACTCAGTTTAAGTCACAAATCCAAACGGAGCTGTTTCCAACGCGGAATGTAAACAGCTTCCAAAAAATCCCAAGTGTCTACAGAAAAATAATTCGAAGACAAAAAACTTGAACTCAAGGAAGTATCACATATCTAAATAATAAAACATTCAGTCCTGATTACTGTAGTAACAATTGGAAATACATTTTCGGGTAAAATTTAATTTGCGCCGTGCAGTTCATTTAAAGTTGGGGGGAAAGTAGGACTAGAGTATTAATTGGATTTGGATTGGAGGGAGCTAATTATAATTAAATTGCGTATAATTGAGGGAATGTGACGGCGCGGGTAAGTACTGAGTTAGTCAGTTGGAAGTTGAGGAGCAGTATGGTTAAGGGATATTAATTATTATTATTATAATAACTGAGTCTGTTGACTTGATCCGGCCACTTGTAACATGTTGTTGACTCCCAGAGTGACAACTCAAAAGGTGTAAATTATTGACATTTCCCATTGAATGTGTTCCTCATTGTTTCAAGTACGACTCTCTTCAGTTTCATTCGTACACTCCAGTGACAGCCCCAACTCCAGTCTTAGTAACCCAAGTCCTGACTCGATATAACTTATTATGTCTCCACGACTCTTCTTACTACAATTATTACGTGTCTGCATGGAGTGGATCCAATAGTACGACGTGTGTGGAATACTAATAAATTGTAATCACTGAAACTACCACATATATAATATATACACAAGTGAACTTCCGAAGCCTTGAACGGTTGATTCTTTCTTCAGGTAAGTGATGACGACACAAATCTGACATTTCCCTGTTCATATGTATCTATATTTATTCATAAGTTTTAGACTGAATCGTAAATTACTTCCTCCAGTGTATATGTATGTAGGTACTACTGCATAGTTTTCCTTATTCCTACGTCGCTCCATGTGATCCTGACTTAATCAGATCAGGCTTTTTTTTCGGGAGAGTATGCACACATGTATAGATAAACATTTGTAGAAATAAATATGACTCTGGTGATTTACCATTTTTTGAAACTGGTACTGGGCTGATAAGAATCTCTCACGGTCCTCCTCTTTCATTCCCAAGCCACGTTCCAACATCTCTGGAATTTTTTTTTGCAAACTTGGTATTTTTCTGTGAAACTGCAGAAAAATCTTAAAAGCATATTTTGATGGGGCTGACGTCAGGTTCGGAAAAGAGCGAAAGTGTGAAAATCCTATACGCAGGGGATATTAGGTTGAAAAGGTCAGATTATAGTTGCAGAAATTTTCCTTGCATAACAATTTTTTTTTGCTCAAGCAACTTCAGGCTAATTAATAAAGCTTAAGTCAGGAGAGACGTCATATGAGGAAAAGTTAAAGGACACGGGGGGATACAAGTGCGATTTAAGCAAGGAAATGTCCATTCCTATATGGTTGAGCCTAGCTTTAATCTTCATATCAACTCCTGTTGGAATTCACTTGAGAGTCTGAAAACAAGTGTCGAACTTGTATGTAGTCAAATGGGATGTACATATGTATGTTGTTGGTTCGGAAAGTGGGATTTTTTTTTTGTACGAGTAATTCTCAATCCCCGTAGTTCCACTTCAAGGTATATGTACATATCTACTACAAATGCTGAGTAAACTATAATGCAATTGTGTGGTTACTCTGTTTTTATCCGTAGTTCATAGTGACGAGTAGGGGGATATATCTGAGCCTACTTGTATTATTTACACTTGTATGATTATGAGTAGTGAACTGTGGTTCGATATGCTAGTTCTGAAGCATACACGTAGATACACACAAAGAAGGAGTGTATGTATACATAGGGATTTATATTGTATGGAGGTAAAAACGACCGTGTCCAAAATACTATGCAAAAGTAGGCAACAGGTTGTGAGACAGTCAGGGGATTTACATGTGTATGGGAAGGGTGCCGACATGTTAATTAATGCAAAAGCAGGTATACTGCGCATTTGTCTACAGTAGTTAATAACATTTGTGATCATAACGTGCAATTCCTATCTAATAAGGAAGGTCAATCATTCCCTTTAACAAATATTGAAGTTTCACTTGGCAAGTTTAAACAGCTCATAGTCAGCCCCACTGTACATACATTGGAGATTATTGGAAGTTGATGGCTCGTCTGTTCATGAGTTCTCAAGTCTTATGGCAGCTTCATATTTGTAGAGACATACATATATCTTCTTACATAGTATCACATCTTAATGGAATACTTGTAACAGAACTAAGTCCTCCCCATCATAATCTCACAGACTGTCTGTTCAGTCAGGTCGTAAATAACTCCGTGACTTCTCCCTCTCTGAGTATCAAGTTTAGTTTCCATTTCAACGATCTATATCAAATCAGATATTTTATGGCGGATTATGTACAGATACAGAGATATGGGAAATGAAGATGAGCACTTCGGGAAGGATATTCCTCCACAGTTCAGAGATGGGTTTAGGCGTGCTAATCCCCATCTTGCAATGATGCTATGGAGCTGTTTTAAAAATTATGCCTTTAAATAAAAACGCAGTGGGATACTGTAGCAAATCCCCCATTATGGACTTGGAACACTTGAGAGAGAGAGACATGGGAAGGAAGATGCACATGCACAATAAGAGAACTGTTTTGAATGCCGTTGGTCTCATACGATTGGAGATTAGGGCTTAAAAATTAACTCTTGTGAGACCTCACGGACGTCATGCTCCTGCCTCCTGTACTTATTACTTTGGTAGTGTGGGCTCAAATGACAAAATCAACTTGGGGCTAAATAAACTTGGTTCAGTTTCCCTCTTCATTCCGTCTCTATTTCAGACTACTAGATAGCAATGGGACATTATAGGCCCTGGTACAATATTCTTTGTTGGACTTGTGTATGAGGTTTTTGAATTAAGCTCGATTATTTATTTTTTTTCAATGGAACTCTAGTGAAAAATGAAACCGTTTGTTTCTTTCTGGGGGCCATGGGTTTTGATTGAATGTGCCCTATCCTTATGACAGTGAGTTACATAAGGAGCATGCCCAACATTGTATGGATTGTACCGGCCCAATGATTACCATGTGTTTATGAAAAACTGTCGTCTCATATATTTCCCTGTCTGCAGATGAAGGATACAGTAAAGAAATAAATGTTTACAAGAATCATCTACTAGTAGTGAGTGCGAGGCTTGTGGTCGTTTAGTTTACCATCATCAGGGGATATCTAAATATATTCGAACCATGCACACACACACTTGGGCTTGTAGAGGATCTACACTTGTAAGTACATATGTAAAGAGTGGAGATATAGGGAATTATATACTATAGGGCTGAGGAAGCTTATAAGGCTCACATTCTTACATGTACATAAAAGTATATATGTATAGGCACTACGGAGAAGTTGTTGTCCCAGCTCTGAGCATGAACTGACTGACGACGAGGACTTTTGTCACAGTGCATGGACTGATATTGGTCGTAAGTAGTATACTGATAGTAGTGGGTTAAGGAGGGATGTAAGGTACGAAGGTAGAGACGTCTAACTGTTTCTTGAGTGTATATAGTAGATAAAGAGAGAGAGATAGATAGATGATGATCCTATAAGAGAGGAGTTAGTTGCCAGTTGCCGAAATGCGTTTTTCTTGGAAGGTCATTCCTCTTGTGAAAAGTGTGATGTACCTCTTGAGAGTATAAATAAAGTTTTTCTGTTTACTTACTTATAAAACTACCGTGTATAGATACTTATATACAAAGTCAGAAAGCCTAATACTTTATTTTTGCATTCTGGTTATGTTTACACGTATTTACATCATTCCAGTTTCTCAGTTAGGTTATAACTTTGTGGTTACATTAAGGTATTAAAAAATGCTGTCGTTGTGATTTTATAAATACTTTTGTTTCTTTGTATCTCCCCAGCCTTTGATACCTACTTGTATAGTGTATTTTTTTTCCTCCCCTTCATAAAAACTACAGAAAAAATTATTATTGTGCTGCAGATGGTAATAAGATAACTTTACATAGGAGTACACACACAGATAGTGGATGATTGGTATATGGAGGGGAATGCAGGGGTGTACATATTTGAGGCAAAATCTCCATCACCGTATGTACCTACCATGCTCCTCATACGACGACAACAAAGAGCTTACGGACTTGAATGCCTTCTTCCCATAAAAATGTTAATGTTCTCTCCAACGTTTGATTACATCAATATTATGTATACTCATCCTGCGAGACTCTTCCAGAATTAGTAACTATGCCAAAACTATATAGTTAATAAGTAGTTAAGATTACATTGTCATTTTGCCACACAATATGTGAGAATTAGCCAGTTTTATCACTCCCCTCCTGAAATGCTCTTGGAGTTTTCCAACAAAGTGATGTTTCGAAGCTTTTAGTATTTTTTATCATCCCAAAACATCCAGAGTGCAATGGGGAATTATGTTCTTATTGACTGGGCATGGGGGCTAGGGCCCATCAAACAATGCATAGAGTTCCCTTGTCTCTCCTTCTCATCACAACTAGTGCACATGATTTATTAGGGAAATATCTCATCACCACGAAGACAAGAACATGCTATTTTAGTCCTTTACCAGGAATGATATCATTAGCTATAATTATTTGAGAAGAGCTTGCAAAAAAAAAAAACCTTTGACGTCGCAGAGCAAAAGTCTCCTATCGGATATCTCCTTGTAATTTGATACCAGAGACGGTGTAATTAAAAAAGTAGAGACAGTCACCTACATATGTAAGTACGACACACTTGGAGATTCCACTATGTACAAATAACCATAAAGGAATAAACTAATAGTAAAGGAAAGTAGAGCTGTCATAATTTCCCTCTATCCAATAGTCATTCAGGGAAATATTATTCCTACAATAATTTTTAAATTTTCACTTGTTGACTTTGGAAAATAATAGGGGTAAGGTAATATTAGCTCAGAATTATTAGGGTACACACAAAGCTAATAACAATTGAAAACAAGAGCTTGAGCCATATTACAGTCCCTGTTAATTTTATTTATTACTCCCATAGATGTAGTTTATTTATTGTCCTGTAGAAAAAAAAATCCTCCATGGATATGTACTTACAGATATGAGTTTATCCGTGGGGGAAAAATCAACAGACAGAACTTGAACTAGTTTGAAATTCCCTGTGCAATTGCGACATTCGTGTCTGTATTTATTGGAATTTACAATGAGAAATGGAGAAGTTGTGGCATTGTGGGTAATTTTTTTTACTCCGTATAATAATTTATGAAAAGACATATTTCAGTATGTGTTGGAGACTGTCTGACGATTAGTTCACATATAAGCTCTTGCTGGGGTTAAGCATGTGGAATGCACTTTCGATGAACTTTTGTTTTTCGGGGTAATGAGTTACATTGCAGGATGCACCTGGCTGATTCTGAGTGAGTCATGTACATATAGTCAGTACTGTATTTAAACCATAAAGCTATATATAGATGCACATTACTGGGGGGCTGCAACGCTGCAGGATTCCTCCTCTGTATAGACACTAGTTCAGTTAAGTATTTATTTTATTTAATAAGCCCACAAGTCCAACGGGATGGACCCATAAAAAAAATAGCGTGTGTATACTGTACAGTACACTAATAACTGAGATGAGTAATCAGGAGCGGAACTGTGCACAGAACTTAAGACATGATCTTTGGTTAGGCATTAAGGCACATTTTGAATCGCCAGCATACAGTATAGGAGGGATTCCCAGTAGTAGTACTGTAGTAGTCAAAGAAGTAGTAGTAATCGTGTACTGTGTGGTTATTATTGGTTGTTTAAAATACCGTTCAGTTTGAAGACCATCTGCGTTTGTAGTTCTCAACTGAGGTTTTAAATACAATTTACTTGGCAAAGGTAATAGATTTGGGAAGCGCGTGTGAATTGTAATACTGGGCAAACGCCATGATGCTATCTGAGTCTACATGTGCTGTGATGATCATAGTGTGATGCTCTGACGTAGGATATTATTATGGAAGTAAAGGATGATGTCTGTGATAATGTTCAGAAGAAAATAGTCATACGTACTTTCTCATGTTTTTTCCACACACTCACACACACACACACACACACACACACACACACACACACACACATACACACAAGACAACATGCTCCATCAACCATACTCATGTTTCAATAAGTGAAAAAAGCTATCCATATAGTGAATCATCTGCAAGTGTAATGTTGCGCTAGTCCCTTTGGCAGCTCTCGTCACAGAAATTTCTTACTGCGTAAAGTACGAATACAAGGAGTCACATTGGATTATCCATCACGTATAAAATTGTTTGGGATTTCTTATGAATAGAAACTACGTAAGCAGTGAGTAGCCATAAGTATCCAACATTAATGACTGCCTCTCTGGTCGTTGTGTGTGTGTGTGTGTGGTGAAGGCTGGAGAGTCATGATTTATAATAATAATTCAAAGAAAAACTGCTTGCGTTGCTAACCTACTCAATGCATTTTCCTATACATGTCTATTACGTGTGGATAATATGTCCCCAATGGAACTCCTATCCAATTCGCTGGGAGATACTACGAATGAGAGCTCTATGCGTATAAGCCGAGAGAAAAGGCAAAGCTTGGAGTTGAAGTAATGGTAGTTAAAGATGAGGGGATAAGTGAGAGGGGTATCAAACAAGATATTCCAGGAAGATTCACAGGTTTTAACTCTCAGCTGAGTCTCTTATGTAACTGTAGTGCACAGTATAATAATTATTACAGTAAGTATGCACTCAAGTGTAAGGTCTGGTGAGGCTGTAGGAGAAAAGAAGAGGGCAAGAGAGAGAGAGAGAGAGAGATATAAGAGCTGGGAGAGCAGGACGGTGTAGAAACTGTTGTAGTGAGGGAGTGAGTCAGTGAGGTTTGGAGTACAGTATTGCCTGATAGTAGTTAAAAGTTAAGTTGAGGGAGAGGAGACGGAGAGCATATAGCATTGAGTATATTAAAGCGAGGCTTGAGTGATTCAGACAACATTTACTAGTGTCGTTGTGCCAGTGCGGTAGGAAAAGTTGGATTCATCACCCCAACTAAATAGATATCTCTGTGTGTCTCTCTCTGCACATGGTTGAGTAAAGCTCGAGTTCAGAGTCAACGTGGTCGCTTGCCATTTCCTTGCAAATTATCTGTCCCGATTGCAAAATTTATCAAAAGTGCGGCGTGCTACACAAATCCCAGAGTAATTTTTGGCCATCTTGTGTCGCCCGAATATTTAGTACATGAGAGTCTCTCTCTCTCCCCCATTCAAATTGCACCATACACCGTTTGACCAAGTCACGTCTGTGCCGGTCTCAACAATACAGCCCAAAAGTAAATCCTATTTTACAGTAGAGCGTGTATAACTACTACTTGTGTGTGAGAGAGTCTGTGTGTGTGTGTGTGGCTGTGTGAGAGAGCTGTGGGGGGATACTGTTACATCTCTGTGGGATAATCGCTATTTACGACTTAAAATCGCCTGAATTTACAGTTTCAACACTCACATTATTTGTACAGTCGGACCATCACAATATTGTTCCAAGTCTTGCGTTACTTTTTCCAGTTGTAACCAAACTTTGCTTTAAATCTGATCCAAGAGACAGATAATAAAAAAAAAAAAAGCTCTGCTATATACTAAATACATTCAGTGTGCAGTATCACAGTCTGACATCCAATCCCTCCTTGATTACTTACCACACACTACTATCATCATCATTCGGGATAGTAGTAGTAGTAGTAATATTTTTTTTGAGCTGAACTTGCGTCTTTGAAACATTCCTCAAAGCCCACAACGTCCCCTGAACCATAACTTTTGTGCATAGTGAATTTCAAGGGAATATTTAATCTGCTCTAACATGAGCATAGTGAACATTTTCAAGCTATCTTTTCCAACATTCGTACGTTTAAAGAAAGTGAACTCGAGTTTCCCGTGACTTTTAGATTCCGTGCAAGGAATTGAAAATACCTATCGTTTTTTTATTATTAATTTCAATACTACTAGATACCTCTCTCGCATTTCTCTCAACTTTTTTTTTACAATAATATCCTCAGTGCCTTTATCGTCGTTCTTGATTGGCATCAACATTTACCCTTTTAGTTGACACTCAAGGAGAGGAACATTGATATGGTAATTGCTCACAGTCTATTATACATGAAATGCATGTTTATTTTTATTTTCATATTATTATTTTTTTCCCCATAACTTTTAGTAGGAAAAAAACTTGTCATTTTTATGGATTTCTATCGCTTATGACTCCTCCATGCCTTTTACCCTTCTCTACCTCTCAGTACTGCAGAAATGCTCTTGTAAGTTTGTAGATGTGCCAGTGCTGTGCTAGTAAGGCTTTTTAGGATGATTATGACTTTAGTATGTATATAGGCATGCATGTGAGGAGAGGTCATAGAGGGGAAGTGGAAGAAGTATAGAAGAAGTTCATCTCTCACGTCTCTCACCACACAAGGGTAACTAAATGGCCGGAGACACATGGGATCTAAATAGTAATTTCATCCACATAGGGAGCAGGGGCCACATTAAAAATTATTGTTTATTATTACAAACATCAGCTGACACTCTCTCTCTCTCTAGTTCGTTCAACCGAAAAAAGGGTCAGAGTCTAAAGTCTGGAGATTAGAGTCGTAGATTGGCTAGGATCATTATACTGTGAAGTTGTTGTTGTTCCCTCGTATGGACTACAATAATAATAATAATAATTGTACATATGAGCATGTAACTGCCTAAATGGGAAACTCTCAGGGGAAGAAATCGGATGGAAGATCCTAACACTTGATAGTCAACCATAGATAGAGTGTGTGAGTCGGATTGTTATTCTGCATAGTAATTTAAGTGTGTACGTCAATGTTAAAGGGACCCCGTTGGAAATCCTGGTGAGGAGTACAGTCACTCCTTGTCTTGTTATTTTTTTATTTTTTTGCAGGGAGATTAATAGAAAGCTTCATATGATTTCCGGAGTTCAAAGAAAAACGTTTCGTCAGCTTTTGGCGGAGTAACAATGTCATATATATGTACTCTGAAGCGTGGAGTAAAGACTTAAACTCTACATCAGAGAATTATAGTAGTAGTAAAAACATAGGTATTTCTGTGCATACAACATGTCAGTGCTTGATTTCCCCATGATTGCATCATTTGTTTGTACATGAGTAGATATCTAGCTTTAAATTACGTGTACTATTGGTCTGATGTCAGGGTTTGGAGTAAAGGCATGATGCGCTCTTATTTTACTCGACCGCGAGTTGACTCATACCCAGAATAGCTCCCCCTCCTGTTTACGTTTTCTTGAGAACCGCAGGAAATAACCAAGAGTTCAAGGCTCACATAACCATATAGTAAATAAATTATTGTCGTATACGTCAGGGGTTTTTCAATATAGGGATTAAAACTATTACTGTTACTACTAGTAGGTAGTGTAGTAAGTAATTACTCCCACAATACTTATAGTAATTATCATCGGTGTGATAAGAGACTTAAAGCTTATAATCCTGGGATCTTTGTGTCAATAGGGAAATATGAGGGTCGATCCGGAAATAGTCAAAGCTGGACAGGACAAGGTGGAGATGAAGAGGAAGCAGCCCAAAGTGAAGAAGCCGGGTCATCATTTCTTTGACTACTTGGTAGTCATTGACTTTGAAGCCACGTGCTTCGGACGGGACAATACGGACTTTTGTCAAGAAATCATCCAATTCCCAGCCGTCCTCGTGGACACTGAGAATCTGACAATGGTGGATGAATTTTGCAACTTTGTGAAACCCGTTGTCAATCCTGAGCTGACGGAGTACTGCACTAACCTTACGGGGATCACACAGGTATGGAATTATGACTTCCGTTTCCTCCTTTCAATTCTAATTAGTCCGTAATTACTGTACGTGTCAAAAGAGTAGTCTAGTGAGTGTGTGTGCATACGCTCTTGGAGTGTTAGTGTGGACGTGTTTAAGGAATGTGTTCCCTTTCTTCGAGAGGATTCTGGTGTATACAGTGTACAGTAGCACGAACTTATGGATTCATTGACATTTAACAGGATATGGTTGAGAACGCATGTGACTTTCCGACGGCACTGCAACGTTTTGAAGAGTGGCTTCTCTCCCATGAGCTTGGCACCAAATACACCTTCACCATCGTCACTGACGGTTGCTACGATATGGGACGGTTTCTTTACAAGCAGTGCCAGGTTAGTCTCAAAATCCAATATACGTTTTACTTTTAAACTTTAAACTCTATACATCTGCGTCCTATAATGTGCAAAAGAAGTAATAGGAGCGAGTCTGTGGAGTTGTATTGAGGCAAAGGCGGTATCAGACCTGACATGTGCACAAAATGTGTTCGTTCTGTACATAAAAATTAAGGATGTACATTGTACATGTACAGTACTACGTGTATGTATCTATCCCTCTCGACAACTACTGCATGAAAAGTGTGTTATTGCGTTTCCACTCCAATATCAATTTCTAGAGACGCAGGGCGTCTGAAATGGTCACAATAAAAATATGGAGTACTTCGGACATGCTAATGAGTTGGTCGGGAGCAGTAAATAATTATTCCTCATGGAATTGACATGTTAATTTGTATTTATGAAATTGTGTGGTTTATGATTACAGTTGTCGGGGATCAAATATCCTGTGTATGCCTATCGCTGGATGAACATAAGAAAGGCCTTCTGCCTCTTCTACCACATCCGATGGGTGAGTTTTTGCAGACCCTGATTCTCACGTTTTTGTCCCTTCCTTACGCAACAAACACCCTCATTGCTGAGATTTTAATCGTATTCCAGCGAATGAAATGAAGCTCAGCTCTTGGGTGTCTTCCATTCATTGGTATTCCAGTTAAGTGAAATTGAAATGTTAGCTAAATACCCACGTTTTTGTGATTTTTGTAGTACAACCTTCAGTTGGCTGTGGAGATGTTAGGGGAGAAATTCCAAGGTCGTCCACATAATGGCAGTGATGATGCCTTAAATATTGCCCAAGTAGTCATTTCATTACTGAAGGATGGAGGGGAAGCCATTGAGAATGAGAGGATCCTTCTGAACCAGGAAGACCAGAGAAAAAATGGAATTGCCATTCAGAATGACCGTCGTATATGGTTCGGACTGGACACGGTGCAAAATATCTCTAGGAAGGATTTCATTCAATTGTACAAGCAAGAGAATTCCAAGAGCAGTCATGACTTGAGTGAGTACATACAAAATGAGTACGATGAGGATTCTGACGACAGTCCAAATTCCAGCTTGGGCAAGGAGAACATGAATGATGATGATGAAACCATTTCACCTTTGGGCAAATCCCGAAGAGACTATGCCACATTGCAGGAGCATTCCTATATCGCCTACTCCACTCCGCCCAACATGTGTCCAGGTTGCTACATTAATTTGTCGTTGTCACCCTCGGGTCCCCGACGTTGCTCTTTCCACTGTCGAGTATCATCTTTGAGTCCGATTCCAGGACCCTATCAATTCCTACCACAGGATCAAATATTCCATCCCAAGTACCCCGTTGCACATCCAGCAATGACTCGTCGCTCGAATTATATTGCCCGCTCGGAGAATTACACGCCGTTGTCCCGAGCCCAACGTCCTCCTGGTATGCTCCGAAGGGCTGTGGAAGCAGCCGTCGCTGCTTCTGAGAAAGTCAGCTAAATATTTTCTAAGAGTCAATATAATTATATATTATGTATTTTAAAGAGTTCCTTACTATTTTCTCAAAGTAATTTTTATTGTAATATTTTAGCGCAATATGGTTTAAGTAGGCAGGTCTAATTGTAAGTGTACGCTTGTAGTCACGTGAACAGTGCTGACTTACAAGTTTTGGAATTATTCTTGTACGACATGTTAATAAGGTTTAGGTTTGCAATTTGTATTCTAATTTGTACATTGTGTGAGATTCCTTCCTGAATTAAAAGGACATCATGCGCCCAAGTTGTATCAGAATGTGTGTCTGTGTGTGTATGTCGTGGATGAGCGTAACTGAATCCGTATGCTGATTTTTTCTAATTACCATTATTTTGAAGAATGAACTTACTTGTAAATAGTCAATATGTATGTTTTACCTGGCGTGGCTGAAACATTTCGAATGGACAATAATGTTTAAGTTGGTACTTAAACTTTTTTAGTACATTAAACAAAACCTTAGCAAATAGGATTTTTATTTTAAATAGTGTCCAGCAGTGAGTCAAATGCTGAGGTTGAAGTGATGTAACATTTACTATAATGGAATACTATATATGTATGTAGCCCAGAATTTGTATTCACAAGGTGACATTTTTACTTACGCGGATGATGAGAGTGTATGTGTTTTTAATAAGAGTTTGCAACTGAATACTTATTTTCATATCGTGAGATGATTCCGAAAAATAAAAATAATCAATGATTTCAATGCAGAAATAATTTAACTACAGAATAATTTTATTATTATTCCCAGGACTTCCTCACCCTTACACACATATACTTTGCCTTTTATTAATCAAATTTGAAGCATCCACTATTTAGGCAGCAGCATGCCCTCAGAATATCTTCCTTTTGAGCATAATAAGCAGTCAATGACTCATGTTTATTTTGATACGAGGGAACCGTGTAAACTAATAAATGCCAGCTCTTTGAGCTATTTTAGTTGTGCGTAATTTATTGTTAGCATGTACTAATATGAGTACTAATACGGTGACTGTGACGGAGAAAATACATACCATTTCTGTGCAATGTTGACTCACAGTTTATATGAGTCAGATCATTGACTTGGGTTTGTGAGTTTTGTTCACCGCACAAACTTTACAAGAGCACAATCATGACTCTTTGTAGTAACAGTTCTAAGTATGTATTTTCCTGCATGTTTCTCTCTTCTACCTCCTCATCAATTACTAGACGTGCTCATCAGACCTCTGACTGACTGAGTGTTAATTCATTGGAAAAATGCACTCCTATAATCTTGCACGTACTCACGGTGTCAATACGCTCTATTATGATTATTAATAAATGCTGGAAAAGAGATAAACCTGGACCTCGAAAAACAGTTATGATCATTACAGTGATAATCAGAAGAAAAAAAGCCGGAAATATACACATTGTCGAATATTAAGAAGTGTGCCTCACTTTCGTTTAACTTGAAAGGGACCAAAATGAATAACACATTACTCATAGTCTGTTATGAGTCACAGACTCCAGTAAATGTGCTTCCGGGCATATCGACAATACTTTAACTTGCTCCTGAAGTATGTAAGTAATATTATGAAACTCCGCAGCTTTTTAAATTCCTACAAGGCTCTGAGTCAGAAATGTAATCGGGAAATCAAACAAGAGCAGGGCATATTTGTTTAGTCATATTATTTTAAAAACCGTCTGACTAAACAAATAAATGTGTACCAGAGAGTCATAGTATTAAATTCTACAAATTATTTGAGTACTTTTTGACCCCGGGTGAGGATCCCCCTCAATTTGTACGGACATGGAGGTTTAAATACTGTGCAGGTAGATAATAACCTTGGATCTAAATATTTTCTTAAGAACAAGACAGCAGGTAACCAAAAATAACTGCTTGATGATAATCACACTATAAAATCGTGCAGGCCGGCCAGTAACACGCACAAGTTCAAGAGCAGTCACTCTGATGTGGAGATAAACAAGTGTAACTTTATGTAACCTCTTAAGTACCAGTATGCTAAAATGTTGTTGGGCATGCCGGAATTCCTTGCGATTGCTCACTCTTATGAGCTCCTGTGGGTAAGTGCTGATGCAAGTGACTCCAGTGATTGATCGGATCACTGATCTGTTCTTTCCTGCCAAAGTTCATTGTGTATATAGCCACTGACCTAGGTTATAAATACGTTTCAAGTTCCATGAATGATTACCTCAATCCTATATCCAACAGGTGTATGGAAAACATAGGCAGGGCAAATAAACTAGAATAATTATAATAGTACAGTATCTATTATATAGCTGAACGTATGAATAAGACTTATGTTATATTATGCCATCTTGTCTCCAGTTTTTTGCCCCTTGTGTTTTCCTGCACTGGAAAGATAATTATTTATCGCTACTTGCGCAAATCATAGGAGTTGCTGTAAAATTAGATGTAAATATAATAAAAAAGAGGTATTGCTATATACTTTACAAGTAAATGCTATTGGGTAATACAAATCGTACAAACAATAAATGAATGGTTGGAATCCCCACATATTGAATTCTTGCAAAATCCTTGCCTAAAGGTTGGAATGGACTCCCTTCTTCGAATTATATTAAAAACAAGTCCCGCAAGTTAGGCGCAGTTCATATTTAATGTTTAATTTAATCATTGGGGTTAATTCAGGTATACAGCATGCATATAGCTGTTTAGAGCAACTTGTGTCATACTTTTTGCCTGTTTTCCACAATTTCATTTGTATTATTCTATTGCAAATCTTTTCCGTATAGTCACTTTGGATTTGCTGAACACTTAAACAAGTTAGCAAGTATAGAGTTCTTTTTTATTCATATTTATCATTTTATGGGGCTTCGCAAAATATCTCAAATGAAGGGAGTACAAATTTGACGATATTTTGGGACGAATTCAGAAAATTATTATTGTTAGGTTTTTAGGTCAGCGCCATTATGAAGTTCGGTGTGCCTGGGGCTTGAGGTACAAATAACTCAGGAACATATGTAATTGTAATTGTAATTTGTCATTGTAATTGCTTTATTGCCGTATCCACTGAGTGCTTATGTACTCGTTTACAGAGATAGACATTGTATATGTATAGACAAAATTTCATCAGACTTTACAGAGTACGTAAAGATTGAAATAGGTTCATGTGTTTGACCTTAAGAATTCCTCCAGAGTAAGGGTCATTCATGGGTGAAGTCCTAAAGGTCAAAGATGATCGGAAGTGGGTACTACATATAACTCTGTCAATGTGGCAAACCAGTCACAACAGAAATGACACACATTGTTCTTTTTCATTTTGTTTCTTTAATTTAAAGAGACACTTCGAAGATACATATTTATTATAATTCAAATTAATAATAATTAGAAGTTTGACAATAATAAATATTATAGATATCTTTACTTCGAAGGCATAAAATGCAACAATAGATTTTTTTATGCAAAAGGAATGACCGAATTTGTCCCTAACGAGAATTTTTGTTGCTACCGCATCACTGATTGTGAGCCCTTAGCAATTGTTGAGTGAATATACATGTATTACTACATTTATGACCTAATATTCTTCATAACAATTACCCGCAACTTAATATTAATATGTATGTACTTCTTATTTGTTTAAAAAGAAAAGCATGTATGAAGTAACGAGAGGTTTTGGTATTTATCTTAATTTGCAGCAGCTTTTTGTAAGAATTAGATTTCCAGCTGTTTCACGATTTTTCTCTGAACAATAGATAATATAATAAGTTATACCTTTCCATCGGATTGTATGGGTTGAGGAAAAATCAACCATTAATAAATCGATCTATCTATAAAGTGCCTTTCCTTCTTGCAAAATAATATATCGAACATTCAAATATTATTTATTTAAAATATCCTTAACAAACGAAGCGTGGTGCTGTGCCAGGATGTTTGTGCACTTTATTCAGTAAAGGCAGTTTTATATTCCCTGCACTCCTTTTCGGTAACCCAGACCTAATTTCGTCTTACAGTAAGCTTGCCGGGGCCCCGCTTTAGAGGGGCCATTGGTCATGTTTTCTGTATAAAATGAACGAACTGAAGAGAAAATCATCCTTGATTAGCATGAAGCTGCTAATTCACTAAGGGGCGAAACTGCATAATGGAAAGTATCAGCACGGGCTAAATAACTGTCATATTCTGCATTCGCAATTAGGGCGACTAAAAGTCCGTAATACCTGTGTTTACACCAGGGTTGTCCAAATGAAAATGCCCTCGATTTTATGCCTGCCCGTTTGAATATGCCCTGAAAATGCCGAAAATTCCCGGAAAATGTCGAAAATGTCGAACTTTCAAAATGCCCGGCATTTTGGGCATTTTCGGCAGGCATTTAGGGCATTTTCGAATTTTGGAAATACTCATTATTTGCCGCTCTTGCTTAAAGATTTTGCTTTCAAGCTTCATTGAAAAATATAAGTATACATTTTATGGAATGAATTAATCGAAAACATCGCAATTTGTAAACTGTTAGTTTTCCTACACCATTTCTTCCCCTGTGTATTGTTAATCTAATTCAACAATATTCTCAACATCAACTCATCTTCGGACTCGTGATAATTAAAACTGCAATTTTCGTCGTCATCTAAAATATTTGTTTTCAATTCAGGGATTGCAGTGATATTTTATACACGTGATAAGCAAGTCTAATTTTTTTTGACGCACTCGGTGCTGCATTTGTTGAGAATGATTTGACCAACACTGATTCTTGTGAACTTAAAGAAATTTCTTTGGTCACATCGTTTTCGAGACCAATACACATTGTGGTACTAAATTTGGATATTTACCTTTGCTTTATATGTATGCGCTTTATCTCCACTGGGGCTTTTAATCTTCGAGCGAGCACGGCACTTTATGGTTAATCCAACTGCTTGTTAGGACAACAATTACACAACACTTTATTTTTACCAATGTCTGACCAATGAAGCTAAATATTGTCATTTATCCGAGGCGTCGTCATTAAATCTCAAGTTAAGATTAAAAAGATGGGACGAGATTTACAATAATGATAATAATAATTTTAGTATAATGAATCGAGACACGCGACACGCTACAAGTAATGAAATATCAGGTACGCAATTATAAAGATATTTGCATAAAAATAAAAATAATAGATAGCGTCCAGGCAGAAGTAACCCCGCAAACGATTGAGTATGCCAAACATGCCAAAAATGCGGAAAATGCCATGGCATTTTCGTTTGGCCAACCCTGGTTTACACACAGTGGAATCTTTACTATTAACGAGCACTTTCTATACGTTCATTTAAAGCTCCGCGCGCTACTGTTAAAATAAGATTTAGGCATAAGTATAATAAATCTCCACAACAGACCGATTGATTCGTAAGCCGTTAAGCTTTTAATTTCTACACCCACACTACCACCTCTCCAAATAAATGCCCTGAGAAGCGCAGGGCTTTTACTAGTCTCTATATTACTGACCACTTTTTGTTTGTTAATTTAATGCTTGGCTTGGCGTTCTTGGCGTTGGCGCGCTCATTTCAATGTATAGCAAGCCGCTATGTAGTACTAGTAGCAGCCCTGTGCTTCACAGGGACAATTACTTGGATAGCTAGTAGTGTGAGTATGAGTGTAGAGGCTATAAATGTCTTAGGAATCAAGCCCAGTCGTGGAGACTTACTGTATGCCTAAATCTTGCGCGCTGATCTTAAGAGTAGAGCGCAAAATTTTAATAGCCACAAACTCCATGCCTAGTCGGGTAATTTATAAGGATACTTTCACTATATAGCCAAGCAAGCCGGTGGTATATACAGCAAGCCGAGAAGAGAAGCAGAGCGAGCTGAGCGAGCTGAAAAAGCTCTCCTCTGCAACAGAGTTTTAGCGCGCTGTGCTTCTCGGCTATACATATATACCAACTGCTTGCAATCTACTGGAAGCTCAATAGAGCGCACAATATAAAGTAATTTATTTTAGATTAGCGCTTAAAAGCTCTAATCATAATTATTATAAACATTAGACATAAATCATCAAATGTGGATTAAATTAAATCTGGCAGTGAGAAAAATTACGTTCGGTTATTACACTGAAGAATTTGAGGAGAGGAGAATTTTAGTGACTGAATTTTGTACACATAAGTGTGGGATTCCTATTAGGAAAAAGCAAACGGAATTGAAAGTAATTATTGTAACACTTTTTATATTTACGTCAGTTAAATTCTCAAATACTGTATTGCTGAAGCTATTTGCTCCCTAATTTTTAATTACAAGCCTAACATTCATACATTTGATCTTTATGTACATCCCCTAAAAATATCATTAGGCAATAAAGATTGATTTGTAGGAACCATGAATTTTAGTGACTATATCACGTGAAAAGTGTTGGGCTAATATGAATTCCTTTCATTTTTCCTATTTTAAATAATCAATGCGTGCAGTGTCGGAGGCTTCAGTTACATTATTACGGTGCAACTGAGCTATACACAAATTATAATAAAATTACAAAAAATTATATTTGAACAGCACAACGTGCTAATCCACTAAGGGGCGAAGCACCATACAGTGATGCAACCATAATATTTTGATGATGTAATGTCAACTAGCTATATGAAACGAATTGTTAGTCTTACAATTAGTAGTTCACATGCCTTCTAGCAATGAGCAATTAACATTAAGCCTTCTCGACTGGCCATGAAACGGGATCTATAGCCATGTACTGTTTTGTGTACTATCACAAATCTCAAGAAATTCCCCTGTGAAGCACAGGGCTTTTACTAGTCTAAATAAAGAAGCAGATGATGATGGAGCGTTTTTAAATCTTCGCTCTCCCTCCAAAACCCGCTCCTATTGGTTTGCGAGATCCAAGTATCACAAAGGCTAACAAGCTTAGGAGGTATACGTGTGTTTTTCAGCACTCCATCGGCAAAAAGGCATATCGTAATACAACACATTATTATCAGGGTTGGCAAAAAACCGGATTTTATTAGTAAAAGCCAAGCCAGTGGCAAGAAATGGCAACAACCGGTTTTTATTGGATAGTGGATTTATTTGGATAATATTAATTTTGGCCATTTTGTACCAACCTATACAACAGGTCCAGGCCGGTTAGAACCGATTTTAACCAATAAAGACCAGGCCATTTCTGACCATTTGACAACCATGTGTTCATGCATGCCTAATTTTAACCAAGCCGGTGGTACATTTTGGTTAATACCGGTTTTTATTGGATAGTGGATTTATTTGGATAATATTAATCATGATCATTTTATACCAACGCATACAAAAGGTCCAAGCCGGTTAGAACCGGATTTTAACCAATATTGACCAGGCCATTTCTTGCCACTTGCCAACCCTGATTATTATAGTAACTTAACTCATTTATAAATGATTGTGGGAATAACTCCCAGCCGCGATATACGGATCAAACATGACAGGGCCTTGATGGGAAGTTCTCAAGAACGCTGAACCATGATATTTTCACTATTTTCAGGCTTTATTTTGTGCTGCGTAATAAAATTCACCAAACAGCCCTCATGATTCAAAACTTTTGCACTCTGAATGTGGAATTCCACTTTCGCAATTATCCCTGCCGAGCAGAGCCAGGGACAAACCTTTGATCTTTTGGGAAATTACTGCCGTCGCCAGTTTTCCTACGCAGGTAATTATACGTTGAATTTTGTAGAGCTGTATCAGGAAAGAAAAAGTAAAAATGGTCGATACTGAACATCAAGGAAACATACGTGGTGATCGAAAAGATACATTTACAACGAACGTTGTATTTAAAGAGGTTTTCAATCGATGAATGAATTTATCTTACGATATGCAGGACTAACTCCTAGGCGCTATCTACGGATCAAACATGTGGCATGGGCATTTCCCAAGTGCTATCAACCATGATAATTATGTACCCAACTACTCAGTATTTACTCCTGCGAAGCAGGTCTTTTTACTAGTTATACTTATTATTAAAAATGATAAAGGGCACCTTCTGTCTGTCTATTTAAAGTTCCGCGCGTTCATAGTTCAATACAACGCCCAAAAGGTGACATACCAAGCACACCTTATTATTAACGAGCACTACCTGTCCGTTTATTTAAAGCGATACTCTTAATATAAGCTCGCACGATTTAGGCATACAACAAGTCTCTACGACAGGGCTTGATTCGTAAGTCGTTTGGCTTTTAATTCCTACAATCAAACTACCACCTCTACAAGTAATTGTCCCTGTGAAGCAGATGGCTTTTACTAGTTATTTATTGAACTATCTGGTCTTCAGTTGATTTGAAGTTCCGTGTCTAATTATTTACAATCCTCACGCAAAGTTCACATCACAGATGTACAACTTGAACTTGGATTTCAAAAAAATGGAAAAAGTTAACCAGTAATTGCAAGACTACATATCGTCGGCTAAACTTCCTATCCGGCTAAAATAAAAAATGCTTACAATACAGATGGGCTATTTAGCGCTGTCGCTCAAAACTCAAACCAACCATAATTCCCCCATTTCCCTCAACTCGACCACATCCTCCGCTCCCCTTACACTAATCCCCGTACTACCCATCTGCTAATAATAACAACATTATTTCCCCTCCCTTACCCTCCACTTCCTCTACACTCCCCCTCCACGTACCCTTCAAATACATTAGCCCTCCGCTTCCCCTTCAAATGCATTAGCCTTCCACTTCCCCTTCAAATACATAACCCCTCCACTTCCTCTACACTCCCTCTCCACTTCCCCTTCAAATACATAACCCCTACTCCCACTCCACTTCCCCTTCAAATACATAACCCCTCCACTTCCTCTACACTCCATCTCCACTTCCCCTTCAAATACATTAGCCCTCCGCTTCCGATTCAAATGCATTAGCCCTCCACTTCCCCTTCAAATACATAACCCCTCCACTTCCTCTACACTCCCTCTCCACTTCCCCTTCAAACGCATTAGCCCTCCACTTCCTCTACACTCCCTCTCCACTTCCCCTTCAAACGCATTAGCCCTCCACTTCCTCTACACTCCCTATCCACTTCCCCTTCAAACGCATTAGCCCTCCACTTCCTCTACACTCCCTCTCCACTTCCCCTTCAAACGCATTAGCCCTCCACTTCCCCTTCAAATACATGACCCCTCCACTTCCGCTACACTCCCTCTCCACTTCCCCTTCAAATACATAACCCCTCCACTTCCGCTACACTCCCTCTCCACTTCCCCTTCAAATACATAACCCCTTCACTTCCGCTACACTCCCTCTCCACTTCCCCTTCAAATACATAACCCCTCCACTTAATCTCCACTTTCCCTTCAAATACATAGCCCCTCCACTTAATCTCCTCTTCCCCTTCAAGTTCATAACCCCTCCACTTCCTCTACACTCCCTCTCCACTTCCCCTTCAAATGCATTAACCCTCCACTTCACCTTCAAATACATACCCCCTCCACTTGCCCTTCAAATACATAACCCCTCTAATTCCTCTACACTCCTTCTCCACTTCACCTTCAAATACGTAACCCCTCCACTTCCCCTTCAAATACATAACCCATCCACTTCCCATCAAATACATAACCCCTCCATTCCCCCTTCAAATACATAACCCCTCCATTTCCCCTTCAAATACATATTCCCTCCGCTTCCCTTCAAATACATAACCCCCCACTTCCCCTTCAAATACATAACCCCTCCACTTCCGCTTCAAATACATAACCTCTCCACTTCCCCTTCAAATACATAACCCCTCCACTTCCGCTTCAAATACATAACCCCTCCATTTCCACTTTAAATACACAACCCCTCCATTTCCCCTTCAAATACATAACCCATCCACTTCCCATCAAATACATAACCCCTCCATTCCCCCTTCAAATACATAACCCCTCCATTTCCCCTTCAAATACATAACCACTCCACTTCCCATCAAATACATAACCCCTCCACTTCCCCTTCAAATACATAACCCCTCCAGTCTCTATCCCTACCTCCACTCCTTTGAGTGAAGGGGAAGTGGAGGGGTAATGTAATTGAAATGGATGTGGATCATATATCAGGGAAGTGCGTAAGTGGAGGGCAAGTGGAGTGGAAGTGGAGGGAAAGTGGGGGGAAAGTGGGGGTAGTGGAGGGGAATTGGAGGGGAAGTGGAGAGGTAGTTGAGGGGAAGTAAAGTTTGGGGGGGAAGTGGAGCGAAAGTGGATGTGAATTGCATTCTCACAAATCTCTAAATTACTGGCAACTTTTCTGAGGGATCTGTTAATTTAAAGCTTGGCGCGCTCATTTCTACATTATTGGCCACTTCTGCTGTTAATTTAAAGTTTGGCGCGCTCATTTTACTATTTAGAAAGCCACTATGTAGTATACTCTTTCACTATAAAGCCAAGCAAGGGAGCGTTCACAAATAACGTCATCCAAAATACTGGTTTGTAGGCACCCAGTCACACTTGTCATCAGACATCATCATGCGATGAAACGACGCACCCACCCCATGTAATGACGTCATCATCACCAGGACTGCACAATTGAAATTGCCCTTGGTTTTATGCCACCCTAACTAAAAATGCCCTGAAAATGAAAATTCCTGGCATTTTGGGCATTTTTGGCAAGTAAGCAAGTCGAAGCAGGTTGAATCAAACTACCAAAACTGTTAACGGTTAAGCAAAAAAATCGTTGGTAACATTCGTCGGTTGATGACATCATCATTCGGTCAAATCCACCCTACCACTGCGTCATCAACATCATCATCTCCTGTGACGGCTAGTGTGGAAGCGAGAATGAATGCAGAATAAATGGAACGATGGGAGGTACTCTTATGAGCTGTGTCTTTGGCTGTCAGCTGAAGCGCCTCTTCTCTTCACTTAGAAATAAGACAGCGCCAAGCTTACGGCATTAATTTACATGTAAATACATATATAGTATTAGTATATAAGAGCCTCATAGATGGCGAAGCTGTATTATGTTCGTATCATGTAAGCGATTAAATACCCGGATATTGTTGTGTTAAATACCCGGGTAAGTATATAATGTCAAACCATGTAGATGTTACTAAAAGTTATCCTTATGTATGTTAATTGAATTTAGGATGCTTAAATGAAAATGTTGGTATTAGTTTTGTATATAATTTAGCAACATTTAGTTTATATTAACATACATATGTATTCACCATATATTTGAATGGGAATTGTTGCATGATGTTGTCATGGCTATTTTAGCACATATTTGTTATTGAATATTGTAAATTGATTGAATATTGAGCTGGAATGATTGGGCTTGCGAAAGAGATGTATTATGCAGATTGTAAGTCTACGAGAAAAAAGACGGAACTTATTTTGGTGTGAATGAGAGAGCACGGCTATTCTAATAAAGAAAAAGCTTTAGTGATTTTCACTACAATTTTCCTTACTAAATCTAGTACCTTCATTCACACTGGGTAGCAAAGGCTACCACAGGTACTTGAAACGCTGAAAGTGAGGGAAATTTGCCAATAAATAATTTACGTGCGCTGAAAGCAGCGCTGGTCCTTCACAAAGTTACCCTTCCAGTCAGGTTGGGTTTTTTTCGAGAAGACCTTTTATTATTGAAGCCGATCTGAGGCTCCAACATCTCGCGTTAGCACCCACCCACTACTTTGATGACGTCACTTGTGAACGCTCGCCAACCCGGTGGTTTACACAGAACAAGCAAGCCGAGAAGCACTGAAGCACAGCGAGCTGAAAAAGCTCTCCTTTGCGACAGTTTTAGCTCGCTGTGCTTCTCGGCTATATACCACCGGCTTCCAGTCTACTGGAAGCTCAATAGAGCGTACAATATTAAACAATTTTAGATTAGTGCTTTAATGTATGGTGATAATCTATACTTGCTTTTTAATATTGTACGCTCTAATGAGCTTCCACTAGGCTTCCCAAGCGCAATTGCCTCTATTGAATCCAGAACGTCGTGTCTCTCAGTCTGTGTGTCGATATTTAAACCTGCATATGTGCCATGGTTATTGATTTTAATTCTAACTCCATGCATTACAATTACAATCTGATTATTTTGTCAAATCGAAGCCGAAACGTCACTATGCTCTATCGTTCAAACTAAATCTGTTTTCTAATTTTCCAGACCTTAAGAATTCGAGGAGAGAAGAATTTTAATGACTGAACTAAGTATGTACGCATATGTGTAGGATGCATTTTAGGGAAAATCAAATGGAATTGAAAGTACTTATTGTAGCATTTTTTATATTTACGTCAGTTAACTTCTCAAATACAGTATTGTTGAAGTTATTTGCTCACTATTTTTTAATTAGAAGCCTTAACATCTACATATCCCCTAAAAATATCATTAGGCCATAAGATTGATTTGTAGGAACCATGAATTTTAGTGACTATATCACGTGAAAAGTGTTGGGCTAATATGAATTCCTTTCATTTTTCCTATTTTAAATAATCAGTGTATTCAGTAACCCCATTGGTGACCCATTGGTTCACATGGGTTTTCAATCAGTTTTTACACATGGACAAATTAAATGTTGCATTTTCAAGAGCTACATCAGGGAAGAAAGTTAAAGCCAAAATTGTCGATACTGAACATCAAGGAAAAATACTTGATGGCAGAAATAAAATATTTATAACAAATGTTGTATTTAAGGAAATGTTTAAGGATAAATTAACATTTGTATATTAAGGCGAGACTAACTCCCAGCCGCGATCTACAGGTCAAGCATGGGGCATGGGCAGGGCCTTGGTGGGAAGTTCCCAAGTGCACTTCACCATGTTATATTGCTTGAATTATTCTAATATTTCAAGTCATAGATCTCATTATACTCTATTCTAGCGTCTATGTAAGAGTATCCTTGACCTATAAGTAATTATCCCTGCTGAGCAGGGCTTTCTACTAGTATAGATAATAATGTAATAGATAATTGCCCCTGTGAAGCACAGGGCTTTTACTAGTATATGGCTCTACTTACCCCCCCTCCCCTTTCCGAATTGAAACCACGCGCCAAAAACAATTCGCATGAGCATGGTCGCACAAACAATTAACTTAGGTTACATAAATACGGCAACGTATTGTTTAAAATTGTAACCGAATTTGTCACAAATAATATTAACCAAGCAGTTATCGACCATTGCGATATACGCATATATAAAAACTACGTTACAATTACAACTTCCGCTTCGCGAAAAAATTAGTGGATATTTTTAAAAAAAGTAAAATTATTGCTGATTTTTAATAACGTATGCAATTCAAACTGTCGGAATCCTGCTGGTATGCTTGTATTTGTATGTTTATATAGTGCCCTCTGGCCACTATATACTTATACCGTGTCCGTGTCTATAATGGTCACGTTTTTGGCGTCTCTAGGAAAACCATTATGTACAGCTTTTACTGTAAAATACACTACAGTCGTAGCCTCGTAGCGTTTGGTTTCCCAAGCTCTACTCGTCCGTCGGCGACATCTGACTAGTTCACTGATATTCATAAATAATATAAGTACACGTGTATGTATGTAAATGTATTCAATGTCTACACAGGAAAAACGTTTCGTAATTATTCGTAGTGAAATGAATTGAATTTAGCAAAACAGAACCATAATTGGGTAAGTATATACGTAGAACAACATTGATATCGACATCCCACTATGGTAGTGGTTCGGAAAATGTTTTATAATACTATAATAAACATCCATGTATTTGAGTCTTCCTGAAGCGAAAACCAATTCAATGAGAACATCATTCAAATTGTTGAAATAATTAAGCCTAAATTATTATTAATTCGGCTAATAATTTTCCACTTTAATGATTTGCGTTTGACAATAATTTAATTCCAATTTCACGTTCCGGAAAGTTGTAACATTTCCAGTTGGGAAGCGTCAACTGTGACCAGAACTATTAATTCAGTTACCTACCAAAGTATTAGTACTGATTTTGCTCGTGAAAAATAAAAAATGCTTGGGGAACAATCGCTGGAGAAAGAAAGGATTGGGTATTAAAAAGGTTTCAATAATAATTATTAAAGGCACCGTAGCTGCCCTACTGTCAGGATCAGGGATGGGAAGGGATTATTAATCCGGGATTAATTTAATCCCGGATTACAAATATAAGAAATAATTAATCCCAATCCTAATCCAAAACGTGATAAATTATTTTGTCAATCCTAATCCCAAAATCCACTGCCGGGAGTAGTGTGGATTGGATTGTATCTACTGCTATGCCTAGGGCTACCGTTTAAACCGTTTTCAAACAAGAGTCATGTCGTTTTGGCCTGTAGAAAAATAATTGTAGCAAAGAACGTGGCAACATAGCAGTAGCTTAAAGCTTTTTTTTACTGATTACGGTGTAACAAATTCTCGGTACTTTTTCTCCAAATCTGCGTATATTTTGATTACCAGTATTTTAGTTTAATACAATAATTGAAAAATGTATTATAAACATGTAGATTGGAATTGTGATGTGAACTCTTGAACTTTATGTTCCTATTTGAAGACCATTATTTCTGGTTCCACTCTATCCACAATACATTCCTGCATACTAGTGAGTTTGAATAATTGGAACCAACCTTGTAATTTAAACCAACTATTTGGATATTTACGTCATCGCATTATTTGCCAGATTCGCCAATATAAATTGCCGCATTTGTGGTGGCTAATAGTGTAAAACATCTACATATGTGCTGACAAATGTTGACCCTTTAATCTAATTTGTATGACTTAAATTGCTAATCCTTTAGAAATGTTTTGTCATTTTTTGTGTCTTCAACAATCCCTTAATGTCTGCATTTTTATTGGAAATCGCCAATCCAATGTAAGTCTGCGAATTCCTATTCATCAATCTTAATTATTATTATTTAATCATTAATCTAATCCAAGTGTTTTGGAATTTTCCCTCAATCATTTAACCCAATCCAAGTGATCGGAATTTTTTCCTGCAATCCATTAATCCAATCCAAGTGAACGGAATTTTCCCCTTCAATCCGTTAATCCAATCCATGTGACTGGAAATTTGAAACTCAAGCCGTTAATCCAGTCCAAGTGATCGGAATTTTTCCACTCAATCCGTTAATCCAATGCAAGTGATCGGAAATTGTCCACTCAATCCGTTAATCCAATCCAAGGCATCGGAATTTTTCCACTTAATCCAATCTGGTAGGTCATACGTGTAAATTTCCCATCCCTGGTCAGGATAGGGATGAATTGGAACTCCAAAATAGTGAATTGGGTGGTTACGAATTGAAAATTTATAATTGAGGGAACTTGTCAGAACTTTTAGTAAAATTACTGACGTGGGTACACGCAAAGTGGAAGAGGCTTCTGAACCATCATTTATTTAAAATACGATGATTCTATTTATTTGACAATACTCAACTTGAACAAGTGTACCAATCATTTTTAAGCAGTCCGACAACAGAACGGTGAAAATTAGTGTAACACAAAATGAAATATTGTATTAAGATTGATTCTTCGTGCCATGAAGTCCCGATTCCGGTCAAACAATGTAAAGATGCAGGTCAGCAGACAACTGATTTGAGAAGAAGCATTGTCGCCAATTTTCTTGAAGGAACAATAAATTAAAGCTTACTCATTGCCAATTGCCACTCCAACCCTACGCACATATTTTGAATAGAGGATATATTAATTAACTTGCAGATAAATAAATAATAATAGATATAGCAATATGTTTTCGTACTTGTTCCCCTATCGATCTCCAGCGATTTCCTTCTAGACCAGTCTTCATTTGCAGTACATATAAAATCGAGACTGGTTTTAATTGTTGGACTAAAAGAAATACTAACTCACTATTATGTCACTGGGAATATTTATTCTATCTTCATAATTATAATAACATCTGCGTCGTGGATTAGCCCATATGCACGGAGGATTCTGAAGACATCGGGACCTGCTCCTGTACCTTTGACACCTGTCACTTCGTTTCCAACGTCGTGGTATTTTTGCGGATTCCCTTTCACTTGTAATTTCTCCAGGCTGTATCCCCAACACTTGGGAGCGGACGAGGTCAGTCTTCACAACTTGGCAAAAATTAGCTGCCAAGAGGAAAGAGGCGGAAAGAATGACAAGAGACAGCCTCATTGTCCTAAATGCGGTTCTTCCCAAGCGACAACTTAAGACCTGGAGTACTTTTTGTATTGAGGTTGAATCTTATTTAATTTTATTAGGGCAAACTAAACTGATATTTAAGCATTAACCCTATATTCCAATTATAATACCATGGTTGGTAGTAGGTCTGAACGTCTTGTTAGTCCGGAGAAGAATCTAAATAGGATTACTTCATCTACACCAGAGCTATTAAAATGAATCTGTTCCGCGAATTAGTAGAAACAGTCGCTGTAGTATGTACGAGTTTTATAATTTTTTAGCAACCTTACAGAGCTATTTTCACCCACTCGATAAATGATTTCCAACAAAATAAGGTCGTTACTGTAAATTAGAAGTCTTATGTACTTCTACCAGAATTGATGTAATATAAAAAAATTACAAGCTCTATGTATATGTAATTATTTCTGAGTGGTCAGTTTTGTTAATAAAATACTCTCATATCCATCAACCAATACTAATTATGTATATCTTTCCCTCGTCCAGCTCTGCCAATCCTTCGGTCCCAATGTATTAATCTTTTCAGAAATAATGTACATACTCGCATAAATGAATACACTGTTATCACGGGAAAAACATTTCGTAATTCGTAGTATGAAAGGGATTGAATTGAGCACGACAGACGGCTTCAGAAGCAGATAGGAAATATGGCATTGATATTGAAACCACACTGGATTTTTGTACTTTACCAAATATATTATAATACCATAATAAATATACATAATGTCCGTGAAGAGTCAATATGGTCTAGGTGCGTTTTCGATTACTATCAAAATGGGGAACATGACATGTCGCGTAACAGAAAAATGAACTACGTGCATATAGTAAAACATTGATTGTTCAAAAATTATCTTGCAAGGAGTCTACTCTTGCTTTTAGTGAAACTGCATGTAGACCATTTTATTCCTAATCGCGAATGCATGTAGACCGTTTTGCCTCTTCACTGACGATATGTATGTTGGTCTACTTGACGGGAATCGGCAATTTAATGTAATGGTATAACAAGGTGCTATTGATAGGGTCGTTCAAGTAAAATAATGAATTCTACTTAAGTGGGGAAATTCTACTCCCATTATTGTTTGGAAATTTGATTCCATTTTTATTTTCTGGAAAGTTGAAACACTTTTAGTTGGGAAATACCATCGGTGATCAGCATACGTGCTAACAAGTAATTAACCCTCGCCCCATGCCCACTCGGGATCGGAATGAAATTTTGTGGGAGTTTAGGTACCTGACCCAATGTCCCTGCGAGACCAAAAGTTTTGGCCATCTCGCCCTGGTTTGCGCGGGAAATCGTGCAGAAGTTTAAAATTTTAATTCGTGAGCAAAGGGTCCTGTCCAACTTAAATTTTCCAATGTTAAATCCCATAAGGAAACTTCATTTTCAAATTTCACGAAAACAATAAAGTTGCTAAAAATGCATAAAAGTTCCCTTTAAATTAATATCTATTATAACACAACATTAGCATGTTTGCAAACTTGGTTTGGGCCATTTCGTCATCGTTTCCGGTGGAAACCAGATTTACGTTAGAAATTTTTAAAAAAGATAGGGGTCCCCCTGTCCAACTTAGATTATCCAACGTTAAATCCCATATAAGAGACCGTTACGGAAAATATGAGGTTATCCCATTTAAAATGACATTGTACAGATTTTCATGAATGTTTCATATTAAGCCGAGAGTTGCCGTCACCATCATCAATAACGTGATGCAAAACAAATGTTTTGTTCCCCGTCAGAATTTTTCCTCAAATATCTTTTAAGGCGGGCTTGTAGAAACATCTATAGGCTTTCAGAGGAGCTATTCAGCATGTATCTACGTTGCGAATTGTGGTCATGACCCGTTAGAGCAGACCAGTGCCTGTCATGGGAACGGGTCACACCCGGGTGTTTGGGTACAGGAACGGGAACGGATATCATATGGGTGCAAAATGTTGTGTTATAATAGATATTAATTTAAGGGGAACTTTTATACATTTTTAGCAACTTTATTGTTTTTGTGAAATTTGAAAATGAAGTTTCCTTATGGGATTTAACATTGGAAAATTTAAGTTGGACAGGACCCTTTGCTCACGAATTAAAATTTTAAACTTCTGCGCGATTTCCCGCGCAAACCAGGGCGAGATGGCCCAAACTTTTGGTTCGCTGGGACATTGGGCCAGGTACCTAAGCTCCCACTAAATTTCATTCCGATCCCGAGTGGGCATGGGGCGAGGGTTACTTGTAAGTCACTAAGGGGCGAAGCACGAGAACGTAATGTTACAACAAGAACAAGTAGAGTTGGGAAATTCATGATTTTGCCTGCCAAAATATCCACAAGGTTTCAAAACTTCGGTTTACATAATTTTGACATGCAAAGCAATTATATGCCTATTTAATGAGCTAGTAACGACCGAGATCTTCGTGCGAGATCAGTTATGGGAAATCAAAACTTGAAGTGTTTTCAAGACTTTTCCGTCGAGGTATTTCACTCTATGCTTGAATTGCTTCTGGAGCACTGTGCCCAGATTATTTGATTCTCAAATCAGGACTACTAAGTGAGTTTCTGTAAAAAAAAACAACAATCGAATACATTTCAGTACAACTTAACTATTTATATTTGACTTGCATATGCCGAAGAAAACTGGTTGATTCTAGTTTTAAAATATTGAATGAGCTCCTCCGTGACAGAAAATACAGCTGTCCTTATTCTTTAGGATCTTCATAAAAAACTAACACAGTTTGCGAAATCTAGTCGGTTTTTTATTTCTTCGTCTGATTCTATAGAAAATTAACATTCCAAAAATTATTTCATTTATTAAAACTTCGAGTAAAAATGGAACTAGAACATTTTGAACTAATCATCATTGAAAATCGCTTATTAATAACTTTCTGTGAAAGTATTCTTCTGAAAATCCGTGATCCCACCATTAGAACAACTTGCATCAACTGTACAGATGTTCCACCAAAAATACTTGTCTCTTTTGGCACTTGCTTAATATAACAGTATTCCTTTTCTTACTGCACATTGTAAAGACAACTATTCTTAGGCATCCCGAAAATGTAATAGATAACTTTTACCGATCTTAACAACCAGAAACGAAATCTTCGATTTAAGCTTTTAATATGGGTGCATGCACCAGTTAGATATCATAAAAAGCTTTTTAATAACTGTAAGTCAACACTACAGAGCTGTTCCGTACAACTGCAGTGTCGATCGTTACGAAATTAATCTGCTCAAAATTAAACTATAAAAATCATTGCTCCGTGGTTATTTAAGGCTTTCGAGTAGTGAGGCTTCAGTTAAGGCCATCCCCTCATTTCACAAGTTCCCGTTACAAATTTAAAAAAAGAGAAACATATTTTTAAAAATTGCTAATAATTTTTAAAACGAAGTGTTACTAGTACGGACTGGTATGATTATAAAAATCTCACTGAAATCGGTGGAACATTTCTGCAGAAAACAAAGATTTTTATTTTTTTACGTACGAACACGTGGACCAATTTCAATTAATAACGAACTCATCCGAGTAAGGGGTCTAAAAATGTCGAATGTTAAAGTACAGAATTTATTTTTTTTACACACGAACACGTCAATCAATACGTTTCAATCAGTAACGAAATCATACGAGTTTCGACCTAAAAAATGTTTAAAAAAACTTTGAACAAAATCGGTCGAGTAGTTTCGGAGGAAATTAACGGGTTAGAGACCCACGGTCAACACTGTCTTACAAGGGGGTGAAGCCGCACTAAAAACGATATTACATACTGCGCAGCATTTAGGTTCACATGAATATATTCTCTAAGTATTAAAATGGACATTATGAAAAGTTATGACAAAGTTTAGTCACTTTACTGCCAAAATGCCACAATGTGGTTTTTTTTTGTCAGCTACTTTGAAATCAGGACTAAATTCAAGTTCATCAGGTGACCCCGGGTCAAATCAGGACAGTCCTGATCAAATCAGGTCTTCTAGGCACCCTGTACTGGAGTTATGTCGATATATGTGTGTATGTAGGGTTTGTCGATTTTTAAATGCCTTAGGTATTTTGCCTGCCCGGTATTTTTTGCCCGTGGCAAGGCAAAAAAAACAATTTATGCCTTCGCCTTGCCCTTAAAAATAAATGCCGGGCAAAAAGGCAATAAATGCACGGCAAAAATGGCAAAAATTATGGCAACAAAAAACTTCTCGCGAAAAATCTTTTGTGGGGCATGTTGAGGTGCAGTACTGTGCCATGAAGAAGTCAAACCTGTTCAGCAGACTCAACAACAATGAGTATGCTTTCAAAAATGCCACCATTACAAATCGAAAATTTGGAACAAATGTGAGAATGATGGTCTATTTTTTTTCAATTTGTAATTTTAGTATTCATCCAAGTGTTTAACATTATATTAACCGACAATACTCATCCAATTTGTCACTTTTTGGGAACTATTGTGTCTAAGTCAAAATTATCGCCAAAAATATGTGAACACAAACTAAAAATTTTCCAAATCACTATCAGAATACGGTTCCTCAATTATCAATATTGTTTCAAGTTCATCGTCGGTTTTTTCGTCGCCTTCATCAATTTCATTGAGGCTATTAACATCTGACGAAGTGTCTGCAAATAATTAATTGTATATCGAATCCACGAGCCCACATTCTTTTGTTTGTTTGAAAGCCTATTTTAAATTTAGCCACGGTAGGAGCAAGCAGTAATGATGGCGGAAATAGAGCGTTCCATGAGCATAGTTAATTTATGCCAATTTTGCCCAGGCAAAAAATATTAAATGCCAATTCTGCCAGAATGGCATAAAAAATCATTTTTTGCCCATGTGAATAAATGCCCTAAATGCCTACCAAATTTGCCATTTATGCCATGGCATTTAAAAATCGACAAACCCTATGTGAATGCATATATTCTACTTTTGTAGTAGTAGTAGTAAGGATTATAAATTTTAGATCTCCCGTATATATTCGTTTGGAGTGTGCGCATACGTTATTTGAAAAACATTTACAATCAAATTCAATTCATGCAGCATCTACCATTTGATGGAAAATATAATTTAAAGTGAACAATAAATCACACAATATCTTTATATTCCAATGTTTGTATGAATGTGATTATACGTGACGGTTTAATTTTCTATGGCTAAACGGATGACTCGACCAATATAACCCAAAGGCAACTGAACCAACCCCTGTAAAAATGTTTTCCTAATTTTATTCGGCTGATATCGTCCTGATAGACACACAATTACAAATATAGACACTGGGAAGTAAAACTTGCGCCATTTATTTGTTGACTAGTAAAAGCCCTGTGCTTCACAGGGACAATTACTTAAAGAGGTGATAGTGTGATTGTAGAAATTAAAAGCCAAACTGCTTACCAATCAAGCCCTGTCGTAGAGACTTGTATGCCTAAATCGTGCGCGCTTACATTAAGGGTAGCGCTTTAAATAAACGGACAGGTAGTGGCATGCCACCTTTTGGGCATTGTGTGAGGCCATTGCACTATAAACGCGCGGAACTTTAAATAAATGGACAGAAAGTGCCACTGATCGGCGCACTCACGAGTTTTGAGAGCAAAACTCGCACTCAGAACTCAAAATTTGAGTGCCAAGTGTGAGACCCGCGGCATTCTGCGCAGAACTCAGTTTGTGAGGCCGAGTTCCATAAAAACAGATTACCGTCATTGAGCGAGAGTGTGAGGGCAGTATTTGGAACTCATATATTCCATAGCGGAATGCATGTTGCCCCCATCTGCACTTTTAAATTCAGTACATTTTGCCTGAATTTAGCGTGTTGATGATTTCGTTTCCGCTAAAATTGTGAGCTTTCGTCAATACAGTGGACGGCTTCAGCGTTATTCTTTGGCGGATTCCTTGAAATGGCGCTAATTTTAATTTGTTACTGAGAGTTCCTGAGTGCGAGTTTGAGTGCAAGATTTCATCATGGTCACTCATGAGTGCGAGTGCGAGCTCTTGTTTGATTCAGAATTTGAGTTCCTGAGTGAGTTCTGAGTGCCGTTTAGAGACTCCTAGCACTCTTGAGTGCGAGATCGAGTTCAAAAATTTTGCCGATCAGTGGAAAGTGCCCTTTAATCCACTGCTGCCCTAGTCTAGTCAGACTTGACTAGGAAAGTCTAGACTTGACTAGACTAGGAGCCAAAATACAAGTAAAAGAATAGACTTGACTAGACTACGCCTGGTGTTATTATTTTGAGACTTGACTAGAATAGACTAGGGCAACTTCCAAAAACACAGGACTTGACTAGACTTGACTTGCACGACTTCATGGAAAAGCTAGTCAAGTCACAATTACTTGAGGCTCCCTCATTTACTGAAAATCAAAACTAGAAAGCCAGCATGAAATTCCAGTGTACACGAAACGCTCATCGTCAGTGACGTTTAGTGTGCTTAAGTATAAGATCGTTTTGAAGGATCAAGACATATTGTTCCCTGAGACATGTGTTTAAGAAAAATCTAGTTTTTAGTTACAATTTATTCTTTAACAAAGTTGCAAAAACTAACTACTTTATTGACTGACTATTGTTAGTTTTAAACTTTCCAGCTGGTATATTGGAATTTAACATGGGATTTTTGGGTTACATTATATGGAATTTCCATTGGGACGCACCAGGGAAACACGTGGTCCAAGTTGTGGAATTCATTGTAGGCTGTACCATGTTATAAATCCAGTGTACCAGTTATTAACTCAACCGCAAAATGACAACGTTAAATGGCACGTTATAAAGACCGGTTCTTCGGTTTGGAGTGGGGTTTTGGATGAATGAAAGAAGTGCCAGCCATGTAATTGGTATTAATTGAAGAAAAACTGGTGGTGACAATCCTGTAAGTTGTACATAGTATGTTTCAAATGCACCTGCAACGTAGGTGGTAGTAATTTTTCTGAAACAGGTGCTGACAACAAGCAACCACGCAGGTTCCACCAAGTATGTTTTGCCTCCATAAGAAACCAACTTGGTATTAATTTTTGAAAAACTGGTGCTGACAAGACTCCGACAGAAACAAACTTGGTGTTAATTTTTGAGAAACTGGTGCTGACAATAAGGAATCGGTGATGAATCAGAATTTGGGGAATTGGAAACAACCCGTCGCCAGAGATCAGATTTTTGTAAATCTCACTGGACGATCATTTCAGAATTTTCCTGCTGAATTTTATGTCCCTACAGGGAGGTCCTGAACGATTTCATAAATCTTTGCTGAAAAAAGGTCAGCGATTTTCAAAATCCCTGTTGGCAAGAATAATTTTGCTACAAGACGAACAAATTTAAAAATCCCTGCCAAAATAAAGGTCAACGAATTTAAAAATCCCTGTTCGCTAAAAAGAATCCCTTTCCTATGAGATTTTTTCTGCCAGAAATATTTTTTCCCGGGGAAGAATCTTCCCATCTTTCCACAAAAATCCTATCCCTGCCCGTTGCTTCGAACGTTCAGGTTAGGTTAGTTCGACTGAAAAGGAGTAACGGGGGTCATTGCACGACGACCCACAACAGTTGTCATATGTGTTGGTGAGCATACAAAGGAAATTGATAACATTTGATACGAGAACATTTTGTGGATATGTATCGTTGCCCTGGTTTCTGATTCCTCATAGTCAGCACTAGTTTTTCTTCAAGTAATACCAACTGTGTTCTTGGTGGAATTAAAATACTTGGTGGTACTTATATGTTGTCTCATTGTTAGCACCTTTTTTCCTTCAATTACTACCAACTATGTTGTCGGTGGGGTCAAAATATATTTGGTTAACCTTAGGTGAATCCTCATTGTCAGCACTAGTTTGGTAAAAATTAATGCCAACTATATTCACGGTTCAGCAAGTGCCTAGTTTTCCTATACCTAACATAATCATACCAGGTATACATATATTCGGGGGCCTCTACCAGGAAGGAAAGTTTGCTGGGCGAAAATCTTGCTGAACACAATTTTTGTACTGACGTTGTAAACTACATGTGTTGTTTATCATTTGTTCGTTATTGGATTAAAATAAACATGAGCTAGTTTTTTTTACATGCTAAAATCTGAAATTTTTAAGCTCAACGAGACGTTATACTTCACTGGACAATTTTTTACGAAGATGCTTTTTTACTGATTCGCAAAAAGTAGAATTTTCAACTTTTGAAAAATTCGTTGCGGAAAAAAACGCAAAGCGTAGATATGCACTTACCCCCCCATGAAAAAAAAAGATTTGAGGATAACTTCTACACCCTTTGACCAAATCCTAATATTAAGGGCTTAAAGTCAATGACAGAATTTGTATAACCTCCAATGTTTAACTCGCCTCTTCAGCATGTATAGTTTACGAGATCTGAAGCTGTTTATACCCAAGTTTTCCCTTGAGTCTACGGAATTGCCTATCCTAATACATTGCAGTTTTTTTAAAGGTCTTCCCCCACAACAACTTTGATAAAACCCTTAAAAATTAATTGTTTAAAAATGCAAACTATGGTTGTCATAATCATAACCTTTAATATTCGAAACGCAACTTCAAGTCTTTCCAATATTAACAACTAATTAAATTATTTGAACTTCATGAATATTTTAATAATGTATTACTGTAATATTTATGGACTCATAAAATCAAGAAAATTATTTAGAAAACCATTGAATAAAAAATGAGGTTTTAAAAAAACCAAAACGAAGATGCTTTTACGGTTCTAAAAAGTGAAAAACTAGCATTTGGTGCGGGAGGAATTAGAGCAATAATGAACGATACAAAGCATCTCGGGTGCTACCGAATAATATATTATGTATACGTATGTGTTTGCACCCGAGATGCTTTGTATCGTTCATTGTTGCTCTAATTCCTCCCGCACCAAATGCTAGTTTTTCACTTTTTAGAACCGTAAAAGCATCTTCGTTTTGGTTTTTTTAAAACCTCATTTTTTATTTAAACAATATTGTTTATATGTTGATAATAAAAATGAAGGAACTTTTATAAAAAACTGTTAGAAAAATGGTCAAAGGGAGCAATAACAGTACGGGGCATGTTGAACCTGGAAGAGGATCCACGGAAAATAAATCAAAATTACCGTATTACATTGTAGAGGTAAATTAGCATTAAAATATATCTTGTACTGAATCTAATAGTAATGTGATCTGAGATTCATTGATGTGTATGAATGTGTTAACAATTAAAAATCTTAATCCATTAATTCATGTCCTTTTCATTGACTGGAAGGCGAAAAAATTTCCAAGGGGAATTTTTTCGGTATTATTGCAACGAGGAACAATACATGTTGGCATTTTCAACTGATTAACGTTTATTTACCTCATCAAAATCAGTTTTTTAATTCTATAAACTTGCACTTAGTGGTTTTTCATATGAAAACAAAAATTAGCTAAGCACCAATGTGCTTTGAAGTTCAAACTTGAACCGCGCTCCAAAGATTTGGTAACCTCCTTCAAATGAACATGTCTATAGTCTCTGCCTCCCTGACTTTTTTTGGGGTGGCAATGTTTCACTTGTCCCCCTTCATTCCGGAGTTCCTGCGCACGTTCAACATGCAAGGATTTTGGGACGCGTTGCGGTGATTAAATTGTACATGCCAATATTATTATTCGTTCTATAGCATGGGTTGTGGTAACTCAGAGCCGGAAATATGAGTTCTCTATTAGAGAGAGAAAGCCAACAGGGTCTTAATTGTTTGAAGTCATGAAAAAAGCCGGGTTCTTCTATATTGTCCTTTTACACATTTGTCTTACCTCTGTGGAGGAGCGCCAGCTGGAACTATACCCACAACAAAATAATATAAAAGATTTTAGAAAAAAATTATTGTAAGACTACTTACAATTCAAATATCAAATGAAATAGGAAATACCATTACGGTCCAGGCAACGAAGGCATTTTCATTTTCTGTTCGACCACACGCACTGTTGAAGCCGCAATCAATGACATTTTCACTTAAAGCTATCGCAACTGCTGCGTTTTTTTCTGCTCATAATTTGTGACGCTCTGTCACGGTCAACGTTTATTCTGTTTTTACTATTGTACACTTGTCCAAAGTGCCCTAAAAGCGGCACTTCCTTTATGGCCTAAATTTAATTTACGAAATAAATGTTTTTGAATTCATTTTTTGAAATACGATCTTGAAAAATGTCTTGTTGTAATATATAAAGACTATTGACACTGCTTCTCAACAGAAGTAGCCATACATTGACTCATTGTCAGTATACTATTTCCTAGTGTATTATATCATACTTGATAGTATAATGTGTTACGAATTTCTATATAAATGATTATTACATATTAAAGCACCACTTTTTAGCACTATTGCTACAACTTCATCTATAGCAGTATTTGAAATTCTAAATCTTTTTAGAAATTTTACAAAAAAATTTGAAATTGTTCCACGTGCACCTATATATAGTCCTATTGTTTCCATTTCACGTAAATTAAATTTACTTTGGAAGTAAGGTATGCATGGATCATAAATAGATTTTTTCTCGTAGTTGACATTGTTCGCTTGATGGAAGTCTTGTTCCATTCTAATTGTAGGGTCTATTATGTATCCCTTCCTAGTAATATTTAATTTTGTTGATGTAGCTCTAATATGTTGATCAATATTCCACTGTAAGGAAATTGCTTAAGCATATGGATAAACGGGGCGACCCCAATTACTACAGGTAGGATTGCTGTACCCTTTGTACTAAATATGTACAAGTAATATTATACGTAATTTGAAAAAACATGGGAATTTTCAGTAGGTTCAGGCGTCCAAATATAACAAAAATACAGTTTTATTAAATTTTGTAAATCTTACAGAAATCCAAGTTTTTCACGTAATTTAGCCTTTTTAAAAGTTTGTTGAAGAAGTTCTTTTTCGTTTTAAGCCTGTACACACCACAAATATTTTTTCATAATTTCCAGCTTCGGAAAGTTGACTCCTGTTGATTAGATATTTATATGAGATCAAAAGACTTTTCTGGAAATTGACGTTGAGGAAGATTTAGATTTGGACTAAATAAAACAAAAATGACTCCGGATTCTGTCTCTGACATCAAAATGTTCAATTGCCATCAGGTAAATTTGACAAAAATTATATCAATTTTAGCAATACCATGTTGCGTTAGTTAATGCGTATACGATACTTGTAGCTCGTTTTTTTTGTAGTTCCCTCGTGCGGAGCTATTATCATGAAATTAGTGTAATTAATTTGATTAGTCCTTAGTTACCTATTTAGTCCGTTTACTCAAACTTGTAGAACTATCAATAAGATTAACGTTAACTCACTTGAATTACCTGAAAGTCAAGTACGGGTTCAGGTTCAGGTCGGGTTCGGGTCGGATTAACATAAGATCTTAACTTCAGCTATTTTTTTTAGGTACGGGTATTCTAGAAAAAACCCGATGAAAAATACCTGACAAGTAAAGTATTTGCTCGGACCCGACTGGGCAAGTTCGGGTCGAAGATAATTTATACCTGAAATTTCAGGTACGGGTCGGGTTGAGGTACGGATCCTGAATTTTTGATAACTGAAAGAAGCTCTGGACAAAGATCAGACCTTGACTCAGACCTCAGACAAAGATTCACCACCAAAGGTAAGGAAAAGAAAGCTCCTCATCTTCCCGTTTTTCATGGACACAAAACTTGCTGGGAAAATATTCTGAAAAAAAGACTGGTTGTGAGTGACATTGTAGTGAGTATTGCTTATTAAAACCAATTTTCCTGCTTGCACCAATCCGGATTGCCCTTGAAAGAAAAAAATCCTTTCAGGCGTTTTTAATGCAACAGCCAACATTAGGATTTGTTCCCCTGGTTTGTAGGAAATTTAATTCCATATTTTCTAGGCAAAATTGTAACTCGTCTGGGTTAATATTGTATTTGAGGTGGCAATGCTAAAAAGCAAAATCGGATTTCTATGGCAATTTGAGCATTTTGAACCCTGCTTGCAAAGAGGTCCATCAAGAGTTTCCAACCTCATTCGGGAAGTTTATTGAGAGTGACGCTGTGGCATGGGTACTCAAAATTGATGTTTGATATTGAAAATGATCTTAGTTGACACTGTTTATTAAAGATCTCCACGCATAAACAAAATGCAACCATTTTTGTATAAACAAAAAAAACGAAAATGAATTACTACAGTGAATTTCCTATATAGTGGTTTCCAAGGGAGTGACAAATTCCTGCCACTATATAGGGATGCCACTGTATGTGACTAATGGTTAACTATGTACTATTAATGTTTATAGACAATAACTGTAGCTAAATACATTTACAGAATATTCAAAATTATGAGGTATCAGCCTCATTGAGTTTAAGATGTTCAGTAACTTTAGTTTTCCTCATACTATTAATATTGTTAGTTGTAACAAATATTTCGACTGCAAGGTCACTATTCCAGAAACCAAATTCCTGGAATTATGTTAATGGTAATTACCTCCACTGAGTACTCTGCGGTTTTACCACTACGAGGTTTTGCTTTTTCATTTATTTTATTATTTTCAAAAGGTTTTTTAAAAAAATCAACACGAATTGAAACTTATTAGAAGTGAGCCCAGACAAAAATGGCAATGATTTGTGTTATAACTTCGTTTTAACTTAAGTCACGGATCATATGACGTAAATCCAGCTAATCATACCAGGGCTTCAGTAAACCAGAATATTAATCAAACTGTATTAACATTTAAAATTAAAATTGAACCAACCGAGATAAGCATTTTTAATCGCCCACACGTTTTATAACATCATGTTATACTTTTGTAGCCATTATCTAGCTAATTTTATGCCAACTGCCATTATAATTTCGCATTGTCTGAGCCACCGTAACACATAATAGTGCCATTATAGAGGGAATACCATTATAGAGGGTGCCACTATACTGTATACCTTTAACATTGCAAACCTCTAGGGAGGGTTTTTTGATGCCATTAAAGAGGGAATGCCATCTAAGAGGAAACCACTCTATGGGAAATTCACTGTATAAGATTGTGTTTTTCGCAGTTTTTCGTAGTGAATCCCTGCGTATGGTCTGAAGTCGTTCTTATGTTGTGGGCTAGTATTTTTATTTTAAATACATATGTTCCATCATGTCTACAATAATTCTCAACGTCGTTGATAATTGCGGCTACGTATCGTAAAAATAGAAAACAAGGTTGGGTAAATTCATCTCCATGAGCAAAGATGCGGGAAAAGGGGCTTTTCATCTTATGATTTTTTCATGTACGGTATGTCGTTGAGAAGAATATTGTTAAGCTGTGCATTCGTAGCAACCTTCATGGGCAATCATTTGAGCCTAAGATCATCATTGTAAGTTAAAAGTAGCGTTCCCTGGAACGGATAAAGTGAGACAAGGTAAAACCCAAGAACGGAGTTAATTTATTACTATGTCGTCAATCTTTGGAGATTAAACAAAACAGATTTTTCCTAATTATTAGGATGTTAGTGTGTTATGATTTTTGTGAATATTGTTACGTTGCTATCACCCGGGTATTGATGTTGTGTGGGTAATAGACAATGTAGCCTAGGTTCGGGCGTTCCATTCCCCTGAATTATGGTTTCGATGTTGGTGAAACTCATGAATAAATGGAACTTATTGAGTTCTGTGTGTAGTTCGTTTTATTAACTTTTGGCCAATTTATTGTTCCTAAACTGATACAATTTACTCTGAACAATTAACATTTAACACAAAATAGAATTTGAAGTCTGAATCTCTTCTTCCTGAAATTCTCCGAATTTCATGTTGCCCCGCTTGCTACCCGTGGAGATCCATCCCGGAGGGAATGGACTCTAGGTGCGGCTCTTCTTGATGTTGCTTGCTTGAAGTCGAGATTAGAACTTGTACTTAATCTACGTGTCTTAATCTAACTCTAATCTTATCCTATTCTTAGTTTATTGTTTATTAAATAATCTGAATCATTTCCTTATAATTATGTTATGTCAGCGTTTGGCGTCACGTAGCCTCTGCTTACGACCTTCCAAACTATTTGCTGACTTAGATTATGCTTATTTTACTCTAATTATAATATATCCGTAACATTCCTCTTCTGGGTAATTGTCGACCTCGACAATGTCATCCGTCGAAGTTTAAGTTCATATTATTTGTAATTATACTATTTTTATTTTTGTTACCATACTTTGTAAGCTTTTGTAGCTAATCTTGGTCGTAATGGTATTCATGGGGAATATTATTGTTACGAAAAATTGATAATAGTCAATCAGAGAATAAAAGGCATTTCATACAATTTATCCTACATGTTCATCATATGTGTATATACTTTTGTAATGCTGTACAATGTTTGATGGTGTTACTGTTTGTATACTTTTTGTGAATGGACTTCTTATAATCTTAGATCTTGGAATCGTTGCACAACAAAATATAGGTGTTACCTTTACAATTTGCACATACAATATTTACATGGAATACATCGTTATTTATATCATGATTTAACTTCTGAATCCGTTAACAGCATTTTTGGACGAATTTCTAGTATTTGTCATATCTAAGGTGTGTCAGATTCGAAACATCGTAGCAGAATTGAAATTTTGTACACATGTTTTGAAAAGAATTTGTTTGTAAATTTGGATTACTTAATGTTATAAGAACCTGTGACAAATTTTCTAATTGTCTTTAAGAATACGTGAAGGCAGATATGAAACATTGTCCCTTGTTTCTATTCTCGTTTGATTACTAATTTTCTGATACCAAATTCTAGTTGTTGCAACATTGTGATTACTGTTAGTTACTGCTGCTACTAGGGTGGTGGCCTAATGTATTTTTGAAGTTTATTTAATTTATAGCTTGTAAAATCCCGTGAGTTTCCTAGTGAAACAATTTAACATGTTACAGACAATTCGTTGTGGGAAAATTTTGTCAAAAAGTGTGTGATGTCCTGATATCTCTACCTGAAGTGACGGTTTGAGCGCAAAAGCGTCACTCACTAATACAAAAATATTTTGTAGAACCACAGTGTGTGTGCCCCCTTGTCGTCAAACAAGAGAATAACAAAACACTTTAGACTTATTCTTTGGTGGTTAGATTAGGAATTATGTCCTTCTCATGCACAACTGTTGGCAATTTCACCAAATGTGAAAACATCGTGCTCCATGAAGTTCAGTAAGTAGTTCTTACTACTCCATAAGACATAAACATATTGTACCGTGAACTATTTCCTCAATTGAGATAGGAATGTATTTTGGCGATAATCATAAATATATATATATATACCTTGATCTGTAAAAATCTTATTTGATGGAACGTGTCGAATTTGTAAGCTAAATTTTCTGTTTAAAATTTCTTTCAGAATTGTGTTTTCTTAATACAATTTGTCTTGGGAAATTATGGAATGTAACAAAGCTAATAAGACGTTTGATCTTTTAAGATTTAAATTTTTCCTTTTCACTGGATGTTAAATTTAATCGTTGTATATAAACGAAGTGAATTTAATGATTCCGTAAACCTTTTGTCATCTATGATGTGTATTCAAATTGTAAAAAGATGTCAACACTGTTTGCAATGTAATTCTTAGTTGCCTTTAACCTCTCGATTTAAAATAGCAAACTGCACTGGCTTATGTCGATGACATATTAAAACTTGTCATTTACTGTTTCCATTACCGTAATTTTCTTACTTTTTATATTTTTATTAAAAGTTCCTCCTACCTATTCGTATTATGTATTTTTGTCTATTTTTCTATTCCCTAAAGGAGATCTAGTGCTCCTAGGATCCTTCAGATCTGGGCACATTCATGTCAACTTTCATTTGAAATGCGATACATTTTGCAAGTAAATAATTTAGTAAAGTAGAATGTCCTACATAATAGGTGAATGTACTGTGCTACCATTTAACAGACATTCTTTTGGAAGAATCTATCTTTTGGACTTTTGTTTTACTTAATCTGTCTTTCTAGGTACCTAACATATTAGCACGTCTAGCTAAATAGATTTTGTTGAACTGAAGCTAAAAGGTAAACTGATCCTGATCGTAGAGAACTTGCTTATACAGGGGTCTGATTTTTGCTGGAAATTTGTTATCCCGCTCATCCCAAACGATGAGTAGGTTAGAAATATAAATTTATCCTTCTCATATGGAGTTGAATAACCTAATAAAATCGCAAGGCATTACAATCATCACTCATTGGCTGCAGAGTAAACAAGCCTCTAGGAATTATAATCGGCCAAATATTTTGGTTAGAACTGAACCTTATCTTGAAACATTTCTCGTCTCGTTAACAAATAAATCTTTGTTTTCAAAAACATAGCCTAACTTCGTTTTAAAGGCCGAAGTAGTTATACAAAACGATGCTAAAACAATGGCCAAGTTCATTGTGTTAATAGCCAATAAAAATCTAATCACTGGAATCAATGGGGTGGAAAGAAAATTGGAAAGGAAATGGATAATGAATCCATCGAGACACGAAAGATATATTGATTTGAATCACATAATCTTTAGACTATTCTCACTTTTTCTCCTATTGGAAATCTGCCTCTTTAACTAACTGGAACTTTTCGTTCGTTATTTGAACTTTGTTATTTTCATTGCATTTTTATATTTTTGTTATATATGAACTTGGTTTTCTATGATTTCTTTTCCTAACCTTATTCTACTTATAACTACTTATTCTATTGTTTTGTTACTACTATCTTATAATTAATAAATATTTTTAAATATTTTTCCATACAATTTTATGGTTTTGCATATTTTTCTTCGTTGTTTTCTTTCTTGCGTTGGTCCTTCCCAGTTGGGTTGATGTTACAGTTGTACGGTTGCTCTGGTTGTATGTCGGCTGGCCTGAGGTTGTGTATTGGGCCTCACGATTCTGCAGCCGACTAACTGCTCTACAGAATTTTGGACTAATGTTGCTGTGTCTGTAACATTGTCTAATTCTCTCGCGTTCGATGTTTGTTGATCTGATTTTCTTTTCTGCATTCGAATTCGGTACAGTATTATTGTGAATATAAATATCACTATTGTGGTAATACAACCGAATGAACTAATAATGACTACGGTATAGTCCGTGTCTGATGTTGGAACCTCATTGGGTTTCCAATCAATTTCCGTGAATTGGTCCATCCATGGTGGTCTGCTATCCCTCTGCATGGTGGGCTGTTGATTTTGTATGAATTGTTGTTGGGGTTGTAGTAAAGCCATTTGTTGGTTCCTCTCCATGATTCTCTGGGCTTCTACGTTCGGGTCGTTCGGGTCGTACTGCACTACGGCTAGTTTCCCGTCATCTTTGTGGTGTAGTATATGTACTACTGGGTCCTTTTGTGATAACACTGATGCCGTAATGGCTCCGCTTCCGACTGTTAAGGCTGGTACCATGTAATTTGCGAACCATTTTCCGACCTGGGTTCCTAAAGCTGCCATCAGTGGTCCTCCCCATGGTTCTGGACTTGGTTGGGCTATCGGTCTGGTTTCGGAAACGTCCATTGCAATTAGAGTTATTGCAAGGCTCAAAAGATTTTGGCACTTCATTTTCACTGTGTGAAAAAACTTTTTGTGTGACTGTTCTTTATCCCTGAGTAGTCTCAAGTATTTGAGCTTTCTGTGGGTGTTGAGGTTATAATGAGTACTCTGTTTCAAGAGTCTCGTATTTATATCTATTAATTGTTTGTGTTTTCATCTTCCGATTGCGAAAGAGAATTCTTTTCCTAATTCCGATGTTGTAATCCGTATGTCCCACTTCCGGTGACATAATCTTTTGTTAGTATTTCTATCCTATGAACTCTATAAAATGTGTTAGTAAGTAAAATGTTTTTGTTTTGTTTTCTATTTTGTAATTATTTTTATTTGTTTTTCTGTTCTAACTATTCTGTTATGGCGATCATTATGTAACATCCGCCGTAATCCCGATGGTTGATGCTACATAAGATCTTAAAAATGTTTTATCGTAGATCCTCTCTTGCGAAATAATCTACACTTTACATTCCCTTCGGGAATTTCTTCCGTCATCAGGTAATTTGGCTTCTGCTTTTCCCCGCTAGTTCTCTTTCTCTTTATACCATGACCTGGATGGTGTGGTCAGGTTATTATCCTCTGTGACGTTTTTAATCGTCTTCCTCGGACGGCCCTCTGAGGGTGCCTGTCTCCTCCTCTCCTTCCGCTAGTGTTCGGAATGATATGACTGCGAATCTATTCTCGGATAAAATCTCCGGGTCCCATCTTGCACGTGATGATCTTTCCCATAACTGATCCATTAGCCTTCTATGCTCTACAGGGTTTGTTATGGAAAGATAACTGGTTCTTTGTTGTGTCACTGGGTCTCTCCTGAGTTCTTCCTGTATAAAATCGTGTCCAAGGTCTCTGAAAACTATTTCGATTCCTGTTCGACCTCTGAGGGTTCGTATGAGGTTTATTAGATCAGGTTTATCTGGTCTTCCATCAATGACAACTGATCGCCATTGGGGTGTTTGGAATCGGTCTATCGCACTTGGTATCATGTGTATTGGTGTTATTCCTGGTCGTCTTTCATTTCTTGGAGATAGTTGGTATGGTTTGTAACTTGGTCCGTCTCCACGGTTGCTAATTTGCTCCCGAATCCTATGAAAATGTTCTCTTTGCCAGATTCGTATCGTTACAAGTTCGTTTAGGTCTCTGAAAGAACCTGTTTTCCGGGGTTGTCTTAGAGTGGCTACTCCTCCTTTTAGTTTTCTAGCGTATAGGGTAGTTGGCTTTTGGCCTTCTCCCGCTAGTTTCATTGCGAATATCCAGTCTTCCCATTGTCCTAGTTCTTCCTCTATGTCGTCGATTGTATTGGGTTGACTTCCGCTGCTCTGGTTTATTGCTCCGAATTGTCGCCACTCCTGAATTGCCGCGTCCTGATGATAAAGAGTTATGATCCTTTCGGTCATACTTGCAAATTCTTGAAAACTTAGCATGTGTATTGGTATACTCGCTAGTTGCTGTAACGCTTTCTCTCCACGTCCGGTGATGGCGTCTCCTCTGAGCAGGAAACTATTTATCCATATTTCTTGCTCTCGCCAGGTTGGCTGAGTTCCTATGTCAAACCACATCTGAGTAATCAATCGGCGTAGCTCTGTTCCCGTGAGCCCTTGCATTACTCCCTGATGTTCCCGACATGTTAGATATGTTGGTACTTGGTGATTATCAATACCTCTTTGACCATTGAACAATGTTGTCCAAAGTCTCGGTATCATTTCCCCTGGTGAGATGTTCATGTCCCCTGCCATCGTTTCCAGACGGGTGTTTTCCATTGGTACGTTTCTTCGACTTTGCCCGTATAGGATGAGCAGGTCTCGCTCCCTTGGGTCTAGTCTGCGATAATCTGTGGGATGGTCCATTGCATCATACAGCAATGCCCTTCTTTCCCGGATTAATTCTCCGTGATTGTTGTAATCTATTCCTGCCTGGTGTTCGGCGTATTCTATATTTGATTCATGAGCATCTGTTCTGGGTTCGCTTAAGGTGCTAAGCGCCCTTTGTAACTGCTCGAGTCGTAGTTGAGGTGGTTGAGTAGGTTGTTGGTGGATGTCAAGTCTCTCGATAAATGTCTCCCTGTACATTCTGTTGAGCCATCTCACTAAATTTTGTTCTGGACTGTTGGTTGAACGATGTGAGATATTATATGTTGGAAATCTCTCTGGGTCGATGGTAGATTTCTGGTAACAGTGAGGACACATGGTGGATCTTTCCCTGGTGTCCATGTTGTTGCTGAAGTAGTTGGTTCTCCTGGAGTACTGTGTTTCTGTCCGCCTATGGCGTTCGTCTCCAGATACATCTTCCAGTACTTGATCCAGAAATCTAGGCGGTGAGTGGTCCAATGGGTCATTGGCCCTTTCCACCATATTTCTCACTTGAAGTCGTACCGGATCCAGTTGGCTGTATAACTGTGTCTCGTTCGGGTTGGTAAAGATGACTATTTCTGCATCTTCGTCTTCCCAACTTGGTGCTACCATCCATCCACGGACTCCTATGTAAAATGATACGTGAGCTAAATCAACGAATCTTACATCAGGTGAGTCGGGTTGTGCCAGTGGATCTTCCGGTGCTGGAGCTGGTGGGTTTTCCTGGCGTTCTTCCTTAAACTCCACCTTTCGTTGACGTTGTCTAGCTCGTCTGGACTTCAGTCTGTCTTCAATGGGTTGTGTTGGTTGTCCCGCTATCGTGGATGGTCCTGGTGATGGTGACCTTGATCCTCGTCTGTCCCTAGTATCGTTGAATATTACAGTCCTAATGGGTGAGTATACTCTAACCCTGGGTCGTTCACTATCTGGCTCTGGACCTCGTTGTCGTCCTCTATACCGGAATGTACAGTTTGGAGCATTGTCTCTTCCGTACAATCTGTCCAACTCTGGTCTGCTCCTTCGGATGTATTGTACAGGTATATCCTTTTGTCTTTGCCAAGCTTCATGTGCTGCTAACTTGGTCTTTGGTCTTACGGGTGGCTTGTGGCCGTGTTTGAGTGGGCAGTATTCACATCTGGTCTTCACCCACTTGCTGTTTGTCTCGTTGTCTGATGCACTATCTACCTGATGTTCTGATGGTGGCTTTTCCTCGTCGTCCAAGACTTCTTCCTTGATTACTTTTGATGATGTCCCGGCTCCTTCTTCTTGAGCCTCCACAGCTTGTTCCGTTGGCACAGCCGGTTCCTCTTCTGAGGCCAAAACCGGTCCTTCTGCTCCCTCTGTTCTTCGTGGGTGGCTTCTTCCGGGGTCACCTTTCCGTATTGGGTCCTGGTTCCCTCCAAAGTCCATTCCGACGGACGTGCCAATATAGATTACCATTCTGAGGGTAAATCTTACAAGCTGTTGAATAATCCCTGTAGGTCTTCCTGACGATGAGTGAGCCTCCTCTTCCTCAATCCGTGCCAGCATAAGCTGTAGCTGTTGTTTTAAGAATTGTTTGCTATAACTGACGGGTGACCATGCGTTGGTCGGTCCTACGAATGCATCTCTCCTCTGCCGTTCTCTGGCTGCTCGTTCCGACGTTCGCTGGAAGAGTGGGTGGGTTTGTGAGACGTTGGCGTGTGCCTTTGTCTCCCATCCCTTGAGTTCTTCTTCTTCGAGATGGTCAACTCCGTTGTATATGTGTGGTATGAGCAAAACTATCGTCCAGTTTGCTTCTGTGATTGTCGTTGCTAGTGCGAAGTGTACAACTTCACCTATTGCAATTTCCTCGGTGGGGTGAACATAGTCTTCACCTTTGGTAATAATGTGAGGGTTGTCTTGCATCTGGCGTTGTAAGTTATTTATCTGGTCTTTTGCCAAGATACTTCGCCTGGTGCGTGTATGTGTGTTCTTAAGTCCCAGAATTTGGATGACTTTATTGATGAATTTCCCGTACTGTATCTCGTACTCCTTCCAGATTTCGTATTTGGTCTGTAGTGGTAACGGGATTGGTTTTGTTAGTAAGTCCATTGCGACTGATTGTAAAGTTTTAGTTGTTAGATGATAACCGTCACGTATTGCTTGTGACATTAACCAAATAGCTTGCGGTAATTTCCGTTGATCTCGAATCTTTTGTCGTCGTTCCTCTTCCTCCGAAGTGGGTTCAGGAGCATGTCGTCGCTCTCTCCCGTTTTCGGATTCTTCCGCGTCCACTTCTTTGCCTAAAGCTTGATTCCATACTTTGGCTACAGAAGTTTCGTTGAGGTAATGAGCATTCCTTTGGATATCACCTGGTAATGCTATTAAGTTCGGAGATGTTTCTGTTGCTGTTGGATCTTCCTTAAGAAAATCTTCTAATTCTTTTTCCTCACTGGCGTTGACGGGCATTATCATCCAGATGGGTCGTTGGTCTGGTAGTTGGGACTCAATGAGTACCCAGTCCTGTGGTATTTTGACTGTCTTTAGTGGTTTGTTCCATCTCCTGACTGCGTCTAGGATTGAGCTGGTATAGACTCCTACTATAACCATTCCCGTGGTACACATGCCTACGGCTCCTGCTACTCCTCGTACTACTCCATTCTGCCAGAGTCGGTGCGCTGTGGCTGAACCAAAGCCTTGGTACCGTACGGCTGAATTTCCGACCGGTGGGCATTCCCGTTGGCCGTAAGGGTCATAGTGTCCGATTTCCTCCGAGTCTTCCTTATTTTCAAAGTCTAGGCTGACATGGTCAAAGCCTGTTGGACTGGTTGGATTCTCGCTTTCCAATCGGGTCCACCACTGGTAATGTGATGCCCGGGTTGTTGGATATGGTCCGTATTGTCCAGTCAATTCCTTTCTCAAGTTGGATTGTCCTACAGCAGATGTAATTAAACCGAACATTAATAAAAATGATAACCAACTGTTACCGAGGTAAGGTATGGGTCCTCCTCGTCTTCCTCCTCCTCCATGTCCCATTTCCGGCGTGTGAGGTGGCGTTTGGATTGATGAGGTTGGCTGTCCTGGTTCCTCGTCTTCACTGAGGATGACGGTTCCGTCCTGGGGTGAGTTGGCAAAATCAGCCAATGAAAGCTGGTGGTGATTAACAATTTCTGTTGTATCCGAAGTTATTGATGATTCTCGATCTTTGGGTCTTCTCTTTGATCTGATCACCTCAAAATCCTCTGAGCTACTGCTCTGTTCATTGTGTTGATCGGCTATAGATAGCTCAGATGTTGCAACTTCGACGTTTTGTCCTGGTGAGGGTGGCATTTCCGTTGCCATTCCTGTGGGGCTTGCAGTTTCTGGACCATTTCGTTTTTCCTGAGCGAGCAAACGCTCTAGCTCCCCGGATGTGGCTGTTGACGTTGGAATGTTCGTTGGTTCAAAGTGTGCTGGAGGTAATTCTCTGGTTTGAAGGTCTATTTTTGACTCAGCGCATACCAAGTGAAAGTCGTTATCATTTCTCCACTTTATCCATTCCTGGCGGTGGCGTGCTAATTCTTTCATTAATCCTTCCTTTTGCTTTTTCGCGCTGTCTGCATTGACGTTTTGTCTGGCAAGGTTGCGGATGATTTCCCCGAGATCTTTTATTCGGTTTACCATCTCCTCGTGCTTCCCTGCCCTCCTGGAATCCTCTCCAATTTTTACGATGTTCGACTGCCATTTCGCCGGTGGTTGGGCTGGTACTGTGCTCTGTCCGAATAGCTCTAAGATGGTCATCTGAGCTTCCTTCTTAACCTTCTTCTCCTTCTTTGCACGTTTCTTTGCATGATGTTCACATTCCTGTTGTATCACTGGTCCACTGTCGGTTGCAATTACTTGTCGTACCCTTTTACATCCTTTCCTACTACAGGTTTGGATAGGTACTGTCTCTTCCTCTTCTGAATCTGAAGAAGATTCATTGGCGGTATCTCTGTCCGCTGTTGTAGCTGTGTCCGTGGCAGTTTCCTCGCTCCATAATGTCACAGCTACTGATGGTGGAGTCACTACAGGTACTTCCACTGGTCTTTCTCTTTAAACGATGCAACCTGCACGCTGTGGTTTAGGTGGTTCACTATTAACCGGTATTATTGGCGGTGGCATCTTTGTGACCGCTGTATAGCTTAAGGCTGGAGCTGCTATGGGTACTGTCAGTATTGACTCCCTCTCCATTCGGTCCTTGTAATCTCTCGCTGCTGGCGATAGAAATGGCGAAGGTGGTGGGGTTGACTCTCTCCTGCTCCTTGACCGCGCTGGACTGTCATAGCGGCTCCTTGACCTGTCGTCCTCCCGTCGCTTCTTCCTTTCTGATGACGACTCCGTCTCCCGCTTCCTGGTCCTGCTGTCTTTAGAGCTGTGTCTTTCCCTTGAACTTTCTCTTGAGCTCCTGTGTTGCCTGCCCGAACTTTCTCCATTGGTGATGGCCCGCCCGCGGCCTCTCCCGGCTGGTACCATATGTGCCGAGTAGGCTGCGAATCTCGGAGGCTCCCTTCGTCGGTCCTCCAAGTTCCCTCGTCTCAGATCGGGTCCATAGTTGTCATCAATACGTCTACTGATTCTATGGGCTACGTCCTCGACCTGTTCCTCTTGTTGCGGTAACCATTCACTAATTTCGGGGATGTTGACTCGGGTTACTCCACAAATAGGGTCGGCTCCCATCACTTTCCGAGATGAGCTTCGACTTGTCTTGCCTCGTTCATATTGAAGGCCTGGAGTAAATGCCCATGGATCATGGTCATAATCTCCCCTTGGATTCTTTTGTCCGGGCACGTCCTTTTCTTGCCTATAATTTTGGACTAGCCATGGATCATCTGGCTGTCTATTACGTGTTCTACAGATAGGGATCTGTCGTCGTATGGGAGTGGGATGAAATTCTTGTCCTTTAAAAAGGTAAACAAGATCATCTGGCGCTCGCTCGCCTCTATCTACTTCCAGTTGCTGTTCCGGAAAATTTATTGACCCGCAAAAGTGCGGTTCTCGTCGTAGTATACGATAATCTATAGTTAACTCTCGAGGTTTTCTGAGGGCTCCAATTAGTACTGAATGGGTTACGATCTCTCGGCCATCTCGTCCTTGGACGATAATCCTGTGGGGTAACTTCCCGTCTACTCTGAGAACAACTTCCAGTCGTCCCGTATCTGAGTTTGGTAAAATTTTTGCTTGTGGTATTTCCACTTCAGTTTGACTCACGTATTGGGTCCAATAACGTGGTCGATCGTCGTCGTCCCTGTCGACGGCGGGTAGGGCGTCTTGGCGTGGAGTCTCGTTGGTTCGAGACCCGGATGCACGTGACCCTCTGTTCTCTGACATCTGGTTGAAGATAAAATACTTTGCAGTAATCTGTTTTAATGATTGTGTACGTACCTACGTATCGGATTCTCCTTCGACCTTGTCGTATGAGATAACTAATGAGATTTATACGGTCTCCAATCTTGAGATCAATCTCGCTTTGACCAAAACTAACACAGTTTGGTATTGTTGTTAAGTATCTGATGGTGCTCATTCGCTTTCAGACTGATCCAAATCTTCTCGTCCTCTTTCGGGTACGAGTTGGGTATCGTCTACTTTCTCCGGTTTCTTCAGCGCTTTCTCCTTGAGGTGTTTCGCCTGCTTCTGTAACTCCCGAATTTCCTCCTGAACTTGTTGAAGTTCCTGTTGGATTTGTACTCGTCGGGTTCTGAGGGTCGCTGAATGTTTCTCGGTGATCTGACGTATTTGTTCTAATTCTCTCAGGCCTTCTGGGATTGTCTTTCGTGATGACATCCAATGACCTGTCCTCTTCTGTAGAAAATTCTACAGGTGTATTAATGACTTCTGTATGCGTATCTACAGAGTCTTGTCCGTTTTCGTCTGCTAGAACTTCCTGGAACTCTTCGTCCTCTTCTGTAGAATTTTCTACAAGGACTTTTCGTTCCGTGGGTTGGTTGAATTGTTGGCTAGCCTGTTGGCTGCTCGAATTTGATTTTTCAGAGTATTCTTGACTCTCTCGGTTTGTTCTATTTCTCTTTCCACTCGTGCTATTGCTTCTCGGATCCGACTGCCTTGCGCTTGTAGGCTTTGCAGTGTTTGTCTCTGAGCTTCGCTGGGTGGGCTTGGTGTTGAGTTCCACAAAGGGGGGCTCTTCCAAGGCCTTTTGCTCATCTGAGTGAAGCAATTGTGTCGAAATATCCGCCTCTACTGAGGGCCAAGGCACCTCAACTCGTGAAGTCGCTTCTGAAGGTCCTTGATTTCCTGTTTCAATTTGTCCAGGTCTCCCTCTCTCTGTCGTAGGCGGTTGATTAATTCTCGGTTCTGATCCCGAATTGTAAGAATCTGTCTCTCTATACTCACTGCTGTCGTCCACATCAAGTTCTGTTGGACTTATCCCTGAACTACTTAATTTCTTAAGTGTTTTAAAGTCACTTTCGTCAATTAGTGATTGAGTTTCTTCCTCACCTTCCGATGTTACACCTGCGCTGTTTTTAGCTGGTTTATTAAATCCGAAATATCTTCTTTGGCTTTCTGAGTTTCCTGGAGGGTCGCTTTGTGATCTCCCTCGAGTTGTTTCAGTTTGCTCAGTACTTCCTCCTGTTCTGAAATCTGATGTAAAATTCTTTGTTGGAGACGAATTTCGTTCTCCTTTGCCTTGATTAATTGGGCTTGTAATCCCTGGATGATTAGGATTAATTCTCTCTTTGTATGTGTCATCAGTTACTCTGGTTGCACCTCGTCTTGTGATTTCTCCACTTGTGGGCAGAAACTTGACGTTTGAGGTTTTGTCTCTTGAATTAGCAGTTCTAAAGCTGCGATTCTCTGTTTGATGTACTCTTCCTGAGCTGCGTACTTCCAAATTTTTATTTGGACTAAATTCCTCTGTTGTTTCAATCCCCTTATCTCGTCCCTGATTTCCTCTAGGGTGTTCATTTACTTTCGAGCGAGTGAAATATGGGTAATTTTTATCTAAAAATTCCCGATTATCTGAGTAATTTTCTGACGAAAATTTTCTTACTTGTGTACTTGACTGCTTAGTAATACCTTTTCCTCCTTGAGTGTTATCTTTGTGTTGATGTAGTCCCTGGTTTGGTTTCCCTCCTTCACTTGGGGTGATTTGAGAGTGTGAGTAATTTTTGTCACAAAATTCTCCTCTCTGTTGTACTGGCTGGGCTTTGTCACTTGCACTGTCTGAGTAATTTTCGGATGAAAATTCTCTAGTTATTTCTTCGGTTTGAGCAGGTTGAACTTTAAAAGTCACCTTCTTGCTTGTAGTTGAACTATTATCTGGACTGGTCGAATTCTTAAGAATTGACCGTGGCTGACTCACTATAACTTTTCCACACTTGTTCCAATTTCGTTTTGTCACCAATTCCACTATATCGGAATCTAAATCATAACTATACTCGTCCTCAATGTGTTCTCGCTGGAGGCACTTCTTAAGCCTTTCCACATGGACTTTCTGTCTCTTTTTAGAATTCCTAAGGTCTTGAATGATATAATTGTCTTTGGCTAAAACTTCTATGACTACAAAGGGTCCTTTGTAAGGGTGAAGAAAGCGTTCGCTCTTTCCAACTATCCTGGTCGGTGTAAAGACTCGCACTGTGTCTCCGATGTTGAATTTAACGAACCTTCTTTTCCTATCATACCAATCCTTACTGTAGTCCTGACGTTCCCTTATCTTAGCAATAGCTTTTTCTATTCTAGTAGTGGCTTCCTCAGCACTCATAAAATTTGTGTCAACGCTGCTTAAACACAGTTGTAAGTTAAAATCATATATAGGTTGTCGCCTAAACATCATAAAATAAGGAGTTTCTTTGGTCACGTCATGGTGACTGCAATTTTAAGCATTTATTAGAAACGGTAAACAACTGCACCATAGTGCTTGCTCTTTTTGAGTATAATGACTCAGCATAGTGCTTATAGTCTGGACCATTCTTTCTATTTGTCCAACACTATTATGTCTTAATGCTGTAGATGTAGAATGGTTCATGCCTAATCTGCGAAGTAATGCTTGAGTGATTTCCGCTCTGAATTCGGATCCTCCGTCACTCAGCAAGTTTTTAAACAGTCCGTATTTTAAAACTACTTTGTGAAGCAAAAATTCTGCTATCCTGTCAGCAGTTTTATCTGGAATTGCTTCTGCGATCACGAACTTTGAAACATAATCCTGTGCGATTATAATGTACTTGTTCCCTTTTATGCTAATTTGCATGGGTCCAATGAGATCAATACATAATGCATCTCCTACATTTTCTATCCTGATTGGATGAAGTAATCCTGCTGGTTTCGTTCTCATGGATTTAGCTGCTTGGCAACTTTCACATGACATGACATATTTTGCTACTGAGACGTTCATTTTTCTCCAAAAATAATTTTTGTTGAGTCTATGAAGAGTTTTCTGGAATCCTAAATGTCCTCCGCATAGGATCCCATCATGAGCTTTTGATAGTAGGAAATTTTTAAGTACTCGGGGTACGTATAACTTACGTCCATCTTTATGTACTATAGTAAGAATCCCTTCTCCATCAATTTCATATCGGCTATACTTTTCTTTGTCCTTCCAATTTAACGTATGCCGCATCTTTATTTTGTCCATGATGAATAAACAATCTGGATCGTCCCTTTGCATCTCCTGCATGTTATGTTCCTCTAACATAGTAACTTGCTCTTCATCTTCAAGTATCCTACACACAGGCTTGTGTGTGGAAAAAGTATCTTTGCTCCCTTCGCACCCCTGTAGTGCGTGAGCTCCTGGAACAAATTTTATTGCTCTATTTAATGACAAGTCCTCAGTTTTCTGAGCGTCTTTATTCCTTTGGTCTTCATCCTGTGAAAGACATAGTGAATGTGACGTCCTTTTACTTGTCACAACACCCTGCCCTTTCAGAGGTTGAATCTTCCATGATCTTCCATCGGTGAATTTAATTTCACCTTCCTGGATATTTTTCCTCAGCTCTTCTACTGTGGTCGCCAGTAGAGAGTAATTATTTTCATTAACTGGATTCTCTGTGGATATGTACGTATGCGACGGCGGAGGGTTTTTGTTTTCCTCCGACTCGCATGCTGCAGATCTTCGTTGGATATTTTTCATCCATTCATCCACATCTCTGGAAATTTTCATCGCCTTGATCCGTTGTGGGGTATCAAGATCCGGACTGTTAACATATCCTGGACTTTCTGCATCAGGAACTTGATCAGTCTTCCTGGCAGATTGTGCAGTGTATGTCTTCAATTGCGAAATAACTTCCTGTTTGAGCTTCCATTCATCTCCTTTTGCTGACGTTGGATTCCTCCAAGTCTCTTCAAATGCAAATCTTTTCTCCTCATCTGTGGGATCGTGTCCGGATGGAATGTGATTTTCCACACTGAACTTTTCCTGTTTCAGTGTCGGTCGGTCGCATTCCTTTTGGACGTTCCTATCCTCATCCATGAGTACCAATTTCTTGGCCTCTTTAGGACTGGCGGGATGGGTGGGCGGGAAAGTTGAGGACTTCTTTTGTGTAGTCTCAGCTGCCTGGCTCACCAGATCCGCTGTCTCCTGATTCTTCAGTGCTTGATCATGGACTTCCGTATCGGAGTCTACAATTATGGCTGGTGGTAGATGTACAGCTTTTGTTTCAGCCTCACCTGCCCCATCCATTGTTGTGAATTCCATTGTACTCCGTGTCATCTGCCTTAGGGATTTTGGTGAATCAGTGTCAACCTTCCCATTGGCTGGACTTTGTGACGTTGTTGCTGTCGTTGACTTTGGAGTAGGAGACCAATCAGTCCCCATTCCAATGTCAGTGATAGTATTTCTGTCAAAATCTTCATGCTCATTTTGAACTTGAGCTTTCTTTGGCGATAGAAATTCTTTCATATCTAATTCATTTATTGTTGCATTGTGACGCTCTATATCTTGTATTAGTTTGAGATTTTTCTCGTAGATATACTCATTGGTGTATTTCCAGGTATTCTCATCCTCTAGTGGGTCATCCTCCCGAAATTCGTGGATTGTGATGATGTCATCTACGGATAATTTCCATTCTTTGAGCGCTGAGTAGCTGTGTGTAACTTCATTAACACAGCTCTTTACGCTCATTGTATGGTTCTCCCAATCCGTTTCCTCCAAATTCGGTTGAGGTACTAAAATTTCCACTTGTGATTTGACTTTACGCCTGGGTTGACCTTTCAATCTTCCTGACCATGGATTTTGTCGCTGTGGGATTATGGCTTCCTCTTCGTCTGAGGATTGACTTTCGTCATCCGTCCAATATTTTCCCTTATAGCTTTCCCTGGTCGTAAGGCTGGCTGCACACGCTAGTGGTGGCATTATTATGTTCCCCTGAGGGATTTGTTTTTGCTCTTCCAAAGCAATTTTGTGTTCCTTGACCGGGTCTGGTTCAAAGTCGATCACTCGGTCCTCTGTATCCTCCAAATCTTCCTTTGTATAGGGTAGTGGAGCTCTGGATAGAAAGTCTGCATCCAAGTGTAATGCTCCTTTCTTGTATGTGACTTGAAAGTCAAATTCTTGTAGTTTATTTACAAACTTACTTATTCGGTGGTTTGGATCTTTTTGTAATCGTAGGTAGCATAATGCTAAGTGATCTGATCTAATTAAAAATTTTCTCAAATAAAGATATTGTCTGAATTTGCGAACTGCATATACGACTGCTGCTAGTTCTAATTCTGTGACTGAGTAATTCTTTTCTGACTGAATTAGTGTCCTTGACGCATAAGCTATTGGATGCTCTCCTCCATCATCTTGAAGTACACAGCATCCTAGTCCTGAGATTGATGCATCTGTATGTAGTATGCAATCCAACTCTGGGTTGAAATGAGCTAGAACTGGCTGTGTCATTAATTTGGTTTTGAGAATGTTGAAGGCAATTGTTGCATCTGCACTCCATTGGAAGCATCTTATGCGTTTTTGACCTTCAGATTTCCCTTTACTGCCAATCCATGATTGTGAGATGGGACTAGCAATTTTTGCGAAGTCCTTGATGTATTTTCTATAGAAACTGCATATTCCGAAAAATCTTCTTGCTTCTGTTTCAGATTTTGGTATTGGCACATGTCTAATAGCGTCCACCTTTGCAGGATCTGGACTGGTGCCTTCCCTGGATACTTTAAATCCTAAAACAATTACTTCAAAATATCCGAATTTGCATTTCTTTGGTTTGAACTTAAAGTTCTTGTTACTGGCTCTTAACATCAATTCTTCGAGAGATGCTAATTTGTCCAAAAGATGAATTCCATAAGAGATTACATCATCTAAATATACCATGGCTCCCCTAAATTTGAGTGAGCCTAGCATTTGATCTGCTGCTCGCTGAAAAGCTGACGGTGCAATCTTGACTCCCATAGGTAGTCGTTTGAATGCATATAATCCATCCTGTGTAATGAAAGAGGTTATAACTTGGTCATCCTCATGTATTAATAATTGAAAGAAACCTGACTCCATGCCAAGAGTGTCGAAAATTGCAGATTTTCCAAATTGCATAAGTATGTCATCTATTCTTGCTAAAGGATAAACTTGATCTGTGATGGTTTTGTTTAGCGCTCGATAATCCACAACTGATCTAAATGTTCCGTCTTTCTTTTTGATGAGAAATAGTGGACTGCTGTAAGGTCCGTTCACTTCCTTAATGATGTCTGCATCTAACATCTTTTGTACTTCCTCACGTACTTTTTGTCGCTCCATAGGTGAGCAAGGGAAAGGTTTTGCCTGAACGGGCGGATTATTTCCCGTATGGATCCGAATGGGATCAATCCACGCTGGTTCTTTCAAATCTCCCTTGTTAAATGCAAAACATTCTGGATATCTTGTCAACAATGCTCGGTACTTAGCTCGTCCTTCTTCATCGAGCTCTTCATTGACGTCGAAACAATCGAGCTGTTCTTGTGTGAGCTTTTTGTGAGCATCACGTAATTGGTTGCGTTTGATTTTGATGAGATCAAAATTTTCCTCAGCGTGACCTATAGCTGTCCGTCCATACATCGTTTGTGGGCATGGAGCTGGATTAAATACATATGCGAAAGGTTCTTCGTTTGGTACTACACCTGCGGCTACTAAAAGTCGCTTGCTGGTGTATAGTTTCTCTGATGGTTGTAAATAGAAATCCTTTTTGATGCGTTTTGGAATATGTATGGGCACTTTCATGTGTCCATAGGCTGGTATTGTGACTGCTTTTCGAGTCCTGCACATCATGCTCTTCGGTCCTTTAACTTCATGAAATGAAAATATTGACCTGACAAATTCTATGTCGGCCTTTTTCTCCCCGACATAGAGATGAGTGTCTCTAGTCATTGGAACTGTTTGAAATCGATCACTCCGTATTTCATTATTCTTGTAATCCAACGTTATTCCGTAACGTGATAAAAGATCTTCACCTATAATCATTCGTGGTTCTAGTGTTTCCATCACTAGACCTTTGAATAAAAGTTTTTCACCTTCAATCATCATTGTGAATTTGGTGAGGCAAATTGGTTTTACCAATTCTGCATTTGCTACTGCTACTCGCAGAGCGCTTGGAACTTCTTTTATTTCCGCACATCTGGGTACTAAGTTTCTTTGGATACAGGATCTTGTTGCTCCTGAATCTAGTAAAGCTGGTATCATCATACTGCATATTTGCACTTGTAAAGTTGACTTGTTGCCATTTGATAAACGACATGGGTTGAGATCAATAATTTCTAATTCTTCGTCGTCTTTTGACTGACTTTCTACTCTAGTTGCTATAATTGCATTCATTCTTTCTTGGATATCTTCAATTACTGGGGGTGCGTCCCCCTCTGTGAGTTTCCCGACGGATATGGGCTAGACTGTCTTTTGTGTGGGCAATTTCTCCTCAGGTGGCCCATCTCTCCACATCCGAAACACTTTAGGTCGGTTTGAGTGGATTCTAGCGCCAATTGTCCCGGTATCGGTTGTGTCTGCTCCTGGCGGTCTGGTTGATTCCTCCAGGAGTTGTTTCTGTCGTTGCTTTGGCTGTTCCGGTCCCTGGAGTTAGTTCTACTCCTGTTGTTATTGTTATTGTACTGTTGGGGTCGCTGACCTCCTTGGTTATTGTTGGGCTGGTAACCCTGGTTCTGATAACCTTGTGGGTTGGCCTGAATTTGTTGCATGCCAGGGTTGGCGTACCCTGCATTTTGTCCTGGACCGTATCCTTGAGATGGTCCATAACTTTGGGTGGGTGCATAACCTTGAAACGGTGCATACCCCTGTTGTGGTGGGTACCCTTGATTCGGGTTAAACCCTTGAGGTGGCATAAAGCCTTGAGTTTGGTTAAATCCTTGGCTGTTATAGCCGTTGTAGGATTGGTTGTATCCTTGGTTCATCTGTTGGTCATTCCACTGACGGTTTCCCTGGTTGTTAGGGTTGTTGTTATAGTATTGTCGGTTCGGACTTTGTCTAGATCCGAAATTTTGGTTCCGCTGCGGGTAACCTTGATTGTTGGAGTTGTTGCCATCATTTCTGTACTGAGGCCTACTCCTATCTTGATTATTGTAGAATCTCTCAGGTGTTGGAGATCTACCTCGGTTCCCATAATTTCTTCGGTCATCATACCCTTGGTTGTTACGTCCCCTGTCCGGGTAGTTGCTATTGTTGCTGTAACCTGGACTGGAATTTCGTGAGTTGTTGAAGTTTCCCTGACCTGGATTTCGTCCTCGTTGGTCATTAGATCTATTTTCAGGTCTACGATAGTCCTGTTGCTCTCTCACTGCAGCTATTTTCACTACAGTTGTTTCCGCTGGAACTGGTTTCATTCCGGAGGTCAATTTCTCCAACATTTCTTGGACTTTGGCAAATCTTGTTTCAATAGATTCCGCGCCGTCCGTCTTTCGGTCTTCATCATACTGTTTTATTCCCTCTATGAAGTCTGCTACAGTTCCTGCGGTCCATCCTCGGCAGAAAACTATGTATTCGGATGTTAAACCTGCGCGTAAGAGTCTGATTTTCTCCATTTCAGGCATAAATCTGTCGACTCTATTGATTAGTGCTAATTTCGCATCTATGTATGCGCATGGATCTTCCTCTGTGTTCATCTTTCGCTTTTCCATTAGTGTACGTATCATTTGGTCGGTGATACTGTACCTTATTAGAAATTCCTCCCCGAATTCGTCCCAGTTAATGGTGTCGTAAGGTAGTTCCTCATGTAGTCTTCGTTCGGCAATCCAATTTCTGATCCAATCCCTGACGGGTGGGTCAAAGATGATCTGTACGTATTGCATCCTGGTTATGATGGTATCTCCTCCGAACCTGTTGGTCTGAAGTTCGGCTGTTGCGAAGGCTGTCTCTGGGTCATCTACACCCGGTTTGAATTCTACTTTGGGAAACATGAGGGCGGTCATGTCGTCGTCCAGATGTCTCCTTGGAATTATTCGTACCTGTTCTTGGTCTGCAACTTCCTCAATACGTATCCCCTGATTTGGGTTGATTGGTACGTATGGGTTGATGATGTTAACGTTGACCTGGTTGAAGATGTGGTTTCTGTTCACAATCTGTCTATTCCTCCAGTTGTCGAAGGCTTCAAAGTCATGAGGGTTACTTGAGTTACTACTACTGGAGCTGGATGATGAGCTACTTCCTCCGGAACTTCCGGGGTCACTCCTTGCTCTCTGTCTGCCTCCGATGTGTCTACCTCCTCTTGAGCCTCCTCGACCTGGATTTGATCTTGATTGAGATGGTCGCTGGTTGTGGGAGTTGTTGTTGTTAGCTCCCCGTGAGTGATTTCCTCTCCCGGATCCACTGGGTCCTGGGCCTGGTGGTCTGGGTTGATTATTTCCAATTTGACGGCGTGCTCGTAAGGGTTTACGTCTCTTTCTGACTTGAGTGAGTACAACTTGAGTTTCCGGACTAAGGTCTCGAAGTCGGATTCTTGGGAAGAAGTGAGTTTCTCCGGTATTATCCACAAATCGGACTTCCTCTTGTAGTTCTTCGTCTCTTTCAATTACTCTGAACGCAGCGTCGTAGGCGTCGTCTATAGAAATTCTTATGGTAAATTGACCTGGTACTTCTGGAATAATGAAGTCCTCTTCGTCAACTCCAATAAAAATGTGGTCTGTCTCTTCACTAGACTGTGCACTGTTATGCTGACCACTCTCTCGTCTCGGAGTGTCTCTCTGTACTACCTGCTCTTCTTCTTCCTCGCTGGATGTGTCACTCAAGATTTCCACGTTAGGGTCGTGAATTAATCTATTCAATGCCTCTTGGTGGTCGTGTTCGTTCTCGATGTTTTCCAAGAAGCCTGGTGGTACCCTTTGTCTGCGAACGCCGTTCGGTAGAATGATGTGTCGATGGTAAAGTCTGAAATTGGGTGCGATGTAGCTGGAGATCTGCCCTGGATCTAAAGATCTTCGGGTGATTATATTCCAGAAGGTAAATATCGGGTGTTCACTCAGAACAATTTCTTCGTGTTCAGCTCTTGTAGCTGCAAATGCTTCGAAGTTTGAGTCCCTAGTTGGTCTGAACCTTCGTTGTATGATACCGTCCCTTCTGTTATAATAGATCAGGCGTCTCACTTGACCTGTCCAAGTCGCTTCGTTTTCTACCCCCTGGTTTCTGAATCTATCTTGTTTTCGCGCGATCTTAGAGTATTGTCTCACGGTTATTCTGCTTGGTACTAACTCGTCTTCAGTTGCCTCGTTCTCGCTGGTGTATACTCTGCCACTGGGTCCTGTCCAAATATTAACTCCGTATTGTAAGTCGTCAAGCCAACTGACTTTACCTTGACTTGTGGTTGGAGTTGTTGTTACTCGAGATGGTCCTGCTACTGCTGAATTTGGTCTGACGGGGACAGCTGGAGCTGTCGGTGTCGTTGGTCGGTTTGCTGACCTGGTTATGAACCTTCCGGTTGGTCTAGCTGGTACTGCAAAAGTCGTTGCTGCACGTGTTGTTGATGCAGGTGTTGTTGTCCGTGACCTTAGGGTGTCACCTTGGACGTATGACTCGTTGCTTCTAGATGTTTGTTCCGAAGGTGGTGGTTGTGGTGCTGTTACAAGCTCTCCACCTTCTATGATGGTCCTGTCGTTGTTGGTTGCTCGTTGCAGGATGTCTCGTCCTCGTAAAATGTGGCGGTGTATACCTGTGCGTCCTATCGGTAGGCTGTTATATAACGAGCCTCTGGGTGACTGATAGACGGTAAATCTATCTTGGGGTCTAAATGCCTGATAGTAAGTACCTGTGTCAGAATTTCTGATGGTATTTGCGATAGTTAAAGACGGATTCTGTTCTCTTAGTTGTCGCCCTACTTGCACCAATGTTCTTAAAGCTGTTTCGCTAACGTCAAGTGGCGGTGCTCGCAACGCGTGCACGGGTGGATGTACGTAGATTCGACCTCCTGGTGACTGGTAAACTCGGTGTACCAGTTGCTCGTTATTGTTTGCTTGGGTGGAATCTGTGTTGACGTACAAATTTGTTGTTGTTAAATCCCTCTTAACGTTAGCCTGTGATGTACTACCAATTTGGGTGGTCTCGACCTCCTCAGTTGGTGTCTCCAAATCGTCTTGGGTGGGTTGTGGTCTAAATTGCAGGTTAGGTTGAGTTGGTCGGTTCCTTGGCGTATTTTCCGTTGAAACCTGTCTATTCTGACTGGTTGGTGAGATGTGTACTGGGTTAATTTGCTGTGTTATCTCGTGAGAGTTGCTGTGTCCACTTGACTGCCCTCTTTCACCTGTTGTAGGCGTGGAGCGACAGGAATTACTGGACCTCGGGGTCACTCTCGGTTGTGCCGTAGAGCTCCCTGCTGGTGTCTGATTACCTGTCTGAGTTGTAGGTGATGTCGTGGGTGCTCTAGGGCTACCCTTCTGTATGGCTGTCTCGCAACGGCTGTTGCTGGGTCTCTCACGTGTCGTAATTCCCTGTGGACTGGTTCTGGGATTTAAGTTGCTGTTTTCCTCAGCACTATTTATCCTGAAATGTCTTCTCACCGATTTCTGGAAAAGTTGTGACCTAGGTGATGAGTAATCTACCTGGTTACTGTCCGTCACCTGGTTGCTTGATCTGGGATGGTCACGATCGGAGTTACTTAACTTCCGATTTCGAGGAGTTGTTAAACCTGCTTGAGATGTTACTGAGGCTATTGCTTGAGCTATAGCCTTGTTGATTGAACTTGAACTGGTGTTCAAGCTTTCTGGTGAAATTCTTCGTGACGTAACGGGTTGTACAATGGGCTCGCTTGAGATGGTCCTTAGCGTAGATCTAGATGCTGGTTCTAATAAACCCGTAACCGGATTCCGTGTTACTGGTGGGTTTCTTTGGTCGTACCTAAGGTACCTGCTAATGATGTCGTCAGCACTGGAGTCGATTACGCTTTGTTGGGTGGTCCCGTTGTTATTTGAATCTTGTTCTGGACCTGGCCTACTCTCGTCGCTGACTCGCTTTTCTTGTCGTTGTTGACCAAATTCTAGATTTTCGCTAAGTCTTCCGGATTGTATCACGGTTGTATACCTAGGTGTATCGTTGAAGAAAATCTGGCTATCCTGGTGTGCCTGGTGACTTCTCAACGACAATACCCGGTGCTCTAAAAGGTTTCGGATGACGTCGGTCGGGATGAAAATGTTGTCCCTGACGTTCCGACCGTACTCGAAGGCACGTGTACGTAACACTTCCCTTTCTTCCCTATTTGGATCTCTGTTGTTGTCCCGTCTGTGGGTGACTTCAGCTAATCTAAGGAAAAAATGTGTCCACTGGACTGTACCTGTATAAAGATTTTGAGCTAACCTGTGATACACCTCTATCAGCTGTCCTTCCAATCCTCGAACTACCAGAAAATTTTCCACTGAGTTCCGTTGGAAGCCTGCGGTGGTCACTAATTGTTGAAACGATCCCGCTGGTACTATCACACCTGTACCTGTCACTAATTGTACGAAATTTTCTTCCACACTTTGGATGTTATCTTGCCCTTCTCTGATCGGTGGTAATTGATCCTCGGATGGGCCTTCCTGTTCTGTAGACTCAGACACCCGGCTAAATGTCCTTCGAAAGCCTATATCTCCTCTATTGGAAAATCCTGGAGATGGTCTTGATAGAAACCTATCTCGTACAAGTTGTTGTATGTCTGGTTGTTGAGAAACTGTAGTATTCGACTGTGAAGCCTTACGGTGGTCGCTGATGCTTAAGTTTGATAACTGCTGATTTAATTGAGTAGTGACCTGGTCACGATCACTCCCTATACTGTTATTAGTACGTGGCACTCCTGTTGGTGAGTCACCTTGTTCGCTCTGTTCGGTTGACTCGTCCGATTGAGTTATTGCTAAATTGTCCCTAAATGATGAGTGTGTACTGAGATTCCCTTGCTGGATAATCTCTGGTGTACTTGTTGCTATAGCTATTGGTCTGTTGGAATCCTCCAAATCATCCAATTCCGTTGAGCTTTGCTGATTAACCTGTTGTTCTGTTTGTCCAGTAGCTTTGCTGCACATTCCTTGACTTTGTACATCCTGTTGGGATTGTATGCTCGTGTCTTGAGGAATGTCTCCGTTGCCAACTGGGTTTGTCAGGTTGCTGACAACCACATTGTTGGGTGATTCATTGGTCACATCTTCCATCTCACTTTCTGGAGTTGCGAATCCTTGCTCGCCTTCCCCTACGCTTGTATGGTTGCTTCCGGGATCCGTGAGAATTTCAAATGATGACATGGCAGCGCTACTAGTTGGTCTTTCCTCAGGTTGATTAAATTGCGACAGGATTTCCTTGATCGTGGGGTCAGCATCGTGACTGACAAAAACCATGTCTCCTCTAGCATTTAGCATGAATTCGCCTGTGGCCTCAACCTCCTGGTCTTGTTGGACCTGTTGGCCCTCCAGGTTGGTTACCTCGAGGTCGCGTAATTCTCGTTGCATAGCTAGTCTATGGAGATTTTGTCCTTGCACCACCTTTGTTTTTGAAAACTTTAGTGTTTGTGCTGTCGATACTGTTGGTGTTCGTTTAGGACTGGTTGCCGTACCTGTTACAGGTGTTGACACCGTGTCCAAGAACACATCCATGCTTTCATCATTATTGTCAGGATTATCTCCGTGCCCCGTGGCCTGCGAGCCCGATGGACTTTGTGCAGATAATGCCAGGGTTGTACTGCCGGATTCTTCCATGACTGTAGATGTCGAAGCCGAAGATGTTGAAGAGAGGTCTACACCTGCCGTTGCTGTATTAGCTTTGGCTTTCGCTGCTTTCCTCTCCTCTTTCCTACGGGCGAGGATTTCCTCCAAGCCTGTTTCATTCTGTGGCACTGGTCCTGCCGATCGCGTAGTCCTTCGAGATGGTATTGAAGGTGCAGGTGGTGGTTCCCTTCTTGATGGATGTTGGTTCTTTTCGGGTTCCATACCTGTAAACGTCCTAACTTTTTCTGGATGGGCTGAAAAATGCTAAGGCGTTTCGTAGAGTTTGGTTTTATGAATTTGTTTTGACGGTTGTGAGAGTTCTTTTGTCAATTTCAATCCTGAAAACCTTCTTAAAACTTATGCCAAATTTCAACTTAAACCGTTTCCTAAAATTTTGCCTTGTATGCCTATGCTATTTTAATCCTAGTTTTAAAACTTAATTGTGCCAATTGGTGATAATAACTTGGAAAAGAAATTTTCTGTGCTTATAACCTAAGTGTTCGAACCCTGAACGTCCCTAACCTTAGCTGTGAATCGTCTTAAACTTAATCTCTGTAATCCTAACGTTTCCAATGAGTCCCTCCTGGTGTTACCACCTGGATTTCCTTAAAACCTAAACTTTCTAATCTTAATTTCCTTTAAAACTTAATCCTTTCATAATCTTAACCTTCCTTAAAACCTAAACTGTCATAAACTTAAATTCCTTTAAAACTTAATGTCCTTTAAACTTAAACTTCTCTAAACTTAGTCTCCTTAACCTTATCTTCCTTAAAACTTAACGCTCTTAAACTTACTCAGCTTAAAACTTAACCTTCTTAAAATAACTTATTTGCAATGGCTAGTTGCGTCTAACTCCTTAAACTATCAGTCTTATTGTCAATCAACACTCCTCACATTCGGGCCGGTGTTGCCTAAATTCCCTAAATACTCCTGTAATGATTCCCAGAATTAATAAGGACTGTATTCCTCGCTACTAATTACCCTTCTGCCCCAAAGGATATGTTTCGCGTCCTAATTCGTACCTAAGAACTTCCTTGAACCGATCCTACCATCAGCAAGGCTTGTATCTGTTGTTAGACAGCAAAAACTGAAAGCACCAGAATTTACTGAATTCCTATCCCTATAACCAACTCTCAAAAGCCATGAGCCTGTGGTTTCGTATGCCAAATCTCTCTACTCTAGCAAAATCCTTCGAGAATGGCTAAACTTATGATGCACTCAAAACCATGAGTCATCTATGGAAGAAGTAATAAATATGAAAGTCCCTATGTATGGCCATAGCTGGAAACCGCATACATAGATTTTAAAGTGAACATCCGTGCTTTGGAATGTCCCCTGTTATCCTATCCACTAAACCATGGACCTCCGTACTAGTAATAGTCATTGCTGTTACCTATCCGCTAGCTTGGGCACATTACAAACATATACCTATATCGGTGCGTCAATCATAGCCTCTCCGATTACCTCTAGTAGGTCACAGGCTTATCGGTACTTTTGTCGGCACTCCATCCGATCACCTCCGTGCTTGGAATGACTCGAACCCTACTAAACCATAAGGTCCCTCCTAATCTTCCTAGCCTCTCGGATTCTACGTATACTAAACTTATATACAACAATGATTCCGCTCACATTTCGGCCCTTGAATCCCTAAAAACTACGTAGATGAGAATTTTCTTATATGTATGCTTATGTACTAAACCAATGTGTCCACGCTCAATGTACCTCGGCCCTTTGGACTAAATTTTGTTCAAACCTTAATTAAACTGTCCTAATCACCTCGGTGCTCATATTCGGCCCTCCCGATATAATTTTGTTCTCCTTACATACTATAATCTTTAGATGGTCTGATCTACCTATGCTCTCTAACTGAGCTGTATAGGTTTTGATTTGCAAAATGACTAACTGAAATCTGATATGTTCCGTGCTCACATTCGGCCTTCCGGATTAACTTTAAAGTCCTAATATTTGCCAAAACCATGACAATTATTTCCTGATTACCCAGCGCTCAATTCCGGCCCTTCTGGTGGAAAATGGGAAAAAATGGAAGAAGAAAGATGTTTGTGAAAAGTTTATGATAGATCCTATTGTTACCCGTGTAAACCTACACATCAGGTAAAGAAAGTAATTTTCAGCGAAAGAGTTTTAATTGGGTTTTTGCCACCTAGCCCTGGGGCTCTTAATTACGTAATTTGAAGATTAAAGAATGTAAAGACATTTGCGCTCAGTCCCGGCCCTTCAAATGTGCTTATACTAGAAGGAGAAAAGATGTTGAGAAAGAAGAAAGTGAAAAATTTATTTTTGAGTTATTTACTGAAAGATAGATCATATTTTTGCTTTAAACTAAGCTTGGAAAGTGAATTTTGAGAGTCTTGTATTAATAAAAAATATCCTAATTAATTGAAAGATTTTAATTGTGTTTTGGGTTCCTATCCCCTAGCCTGGGGTTTCCCAAAACTTTGAAAAGTAATTTGAAGAATTAAAAGAATTTCAATGCTCAAGAACGGCCCTTTTGAAATTAGAACTTAGAACTTACGAAGAGAAAGATTACTATTATACTGCGCACAAGAACGGCACTTCAGCCGGAATAGTTCCCTTTACAATACGAACACTGTTTATGCCTACGCTCAAAACCCGGCCCTTTAGGCGTCTAAAAAGATAGAAGAAGACTTATTTTACTGGAAGAAGCTAATTTTGGTGAAAATTTGTTATGCACGTACACCTACTATGTACTCTGAAAACCACAAAATACATATACATATATGCGCAATTTTCTAATTTGAACATATGATTTGTATCTAAACTCTGGTTAATTACTCCTGAATATTAGCTACGCTTCGTAACTACATTACAAAATTAATATGCTCCTAAACATGAAATTCATGAACCTTAAAGAAAATAGTATTACCTTATTGGACGTCCTCTTCCCCTAATTTTCCGGTTGGAAAGAGTCCCAATTTCACTAGTCACTTAAAATAGTATTCCTGGCCAGTAAATAGTTCTTTTTATAGTGCTGCACTAGGATTTCTGAATTCGAACTTGAATCCGCGCGTGATGATAATGGCCAAATTTTCTTTCTTGAGGTAACATTGTTGCATGTTATAACTGCCTTTCACGAGAAGTTTCGGGTGGCCCTGGAGAGAAATGAGACATCTTCTCCTTGTCGAGCCCCATACTTCCATCCCATGAATTTTGTTTGACTAACGACCTTACTTGCTACAAAGTTCGGTCTTATGTCACAGGGTCATCCGCAGGTCCCCGACCTACGGATCCTCCGGGTCCTTACCAAATAAACCCGAAGGCCTGGCAGAAACATCATGTTACGTTGCTATCACCCGGGTATTGATGTTGTGTGGGTAATAGACAATGTAGCCTAGGTTCGGGCGTTCCATTCCCCTGAATTATGGTTTCGATGTTGGTGAAACTCATGAATAAATGGAACTTATTGAGTTCTGTGTGTAGTTCGTTTTATTAACTTTTGGCCAATTTATTGTTCCTAAACTGATACAATTTACTCTGAACAATTAACATTTAACACAAAATAGAATTTGAAGTCTGAATCTCTTCTTCCTGAAATTCTCCGAATTTCATGTTGCCCCGCTTGCTACCCGTGGAGATCCATCCCGGAGGGAATGGACTCTAGGTGCGGCTCTTCTTGATGTTGCTTGCTTGAAGTCGAGATTAGAACTTGTACTTAATCTACGTGTCTTAATCTAACTCTAATCTTATCCTATTCTTAGTTTATTGTTTATTAAATAATCTGAATCATTTCCTTATAATTATGTTATGTCAGCGTTTGGCGTCACGTAGCCTCTGCTTACGACCTTCCAAACTATTTGCTGACTTAGATTATGCTTATTTTACTCTATTTATAATATATCCGTAACAATATCACTGGGGATTCTGCTTGAAATTGTTGGCGATGTAAACAAATTGGCTGAGACTTTTTCTCATTTTTCGCACTTTGGACAAACCTCAATTATATTTGCTCAATTATACGGTAGCTTGCGAATTATTTTTATCACTTCGTAAAGATTTGGGAATTAGTTTTGTAAATTCCTGACAATTTGACGAAATTTGTTTTAAATCCTCACAGGTCAAATGTTGTGTAAATTATTAAAAAGAATGTTTTTGTCAGTTCGTAAATATTCTTCAAAGCATTTTAGCTTATTCCTTGTACATGGTCAGGTTTTTTAATGTTTTTTTGAAAATTTGCATTGTGACTCAAAGTTCAATATTTTCAGTAATAAAACTTGACGCTCGTCAAATTTACCCGACTTTCAAATGAGCCCTCTGAATGATTGAGAAGTTTCGACAAAGTCCATAAGTGAGCAAGATTTAGTCAGAAAATACGAAATCAGCCTCATAAATCCAAAAATGGAAATTAAATATATAAATTTGAATTAAGGTCAAACTGAGGTAATAGGACACTTACCCAATGAGTTAAATTTTAGGTCATGAGAAATCTTGCAACCCAATTAGGTCAATCTGAAATCATGTTATTATTTGTAACCCACTAATTGTAAGAACAATCTGATGTCATGGCACTATTGTGACCCACTGAGGTCTGTGTGAGATGCTGTCACTAAATGTGATGCATGAAGGTCAATAGGAGGTCGTGGGATCATTTGTGACTTATGGTTAAAAGAACGACGTGGAAACGTATAAAGCCATTCTAAGGAAGATCTGGCGAAAGTGAGCCATACCCGTAATTGCCGGAGCACATTTTACGTCTGCCATTATGTGTTGGAGGAAATGGTGAGTTTAAACACCCATCCCTAATTTTTTAGGGGCGCAGTGAAACCAATTAGTTGTTAGCATTACTTAAGTTAATTTGTAATTAGCTACGAATTTGGTCGATTATTTAAATAAATTCTATGAAAACGCGGCCGTAATAATTTTCGCATGCGCAGGTAGATAGTCAAATAGTATTGAAAATTCCAAGGTATTTGGCAAACGTTTTTAAAATGTGTGCGCAGTTAATCAAAATATTTCATAGTGTAAAAATTTACACCAAAAATACCATTGCGAAGTATAGAAGTTACTCCAAAACATATTGCGATATATGGTAATTTTGATAAATTGGCATTGCACGGAACAGTAAATTACTCGAAAAGTAACTTGGTGCTGTATAGGAAACCATGCCAAAAATAACATGCTACGAATCTTTAATATTAAAGGGCACTTTCTGTCCGTATTTTGAAAATTCCGCGGGTTGATAGTTCAATGGCCTCACACAACGTCCAAAAGGTGGCATGCCAAGCACTCATTATTAAAGAGCACTACCTGTTCGTTTATTTAAAGCGCTACTCTTAATATAAGCGCGCATGATTTAGGTATGCAAGCCTCTACGACAGGGCTTGATTCTTAAGCCGTTTGGCTTTTAATTTCTACAATGACACGACACTATCCTTCTTCAAGTAATTGTCCGTGGGAATCACAGGGCTTTTACTAGTAGGAAATAATGCCCAAAATTAACATTCTACGTATAGGAAAATATTCGAAAATTGACATTGCTATGTATACGAAAATATTCGAAAATTTACATTGCGTGGTAAAGAAAAATATACGAAAATTGTCATTGCTATGTATACGAAAATATTCGAAAATTAACAATGCATGGTATAGGAAAATATTCGAAAATTAACATTGAGTGGTATTGGAAAATATTCGAAAATTAACATTGCGTAGTATAGGAAAATATTCGAAAATTAACATTGCGTGGTATAGGAAAATATTCGAAAATTAACATTGCGTGGTATAGGAAAATATTCGAAAATTAACATTGCGTAGTATAGGAAAATATTCGCAAATTAACACTGCGTAGTATAGGAAATTACCCTAAATTAGGATGAAATGTCAGGTCAGTGAATTTTTCCAGAGTGTAATTTAATGAATTTTATCTGCATTTCCCAACACAACTCGGCCCTCTTATTCTTTTGGAACCGCTTTCGGTGAAATAGGACCGGGCTTTGCAAATTATTAACGAAAATCGGAATTTCGGTGGTTTCGGCGAATGACTTTACAAGTCGCTGCGTATTACCCAGAAGAAGAAGTCACAAGGTTTGTCGATGTGTACCACTAAAAATCGACCCCCTGAGTCGACGGTAACGGTTTCATTGCAATCGGACGAAAAATTTAGAAGTTATTCAGTTTAATTGAAAATTCTCTAAATTGGTTCTGAAAGTGAAGTCACGTCAGTCAATTTTTCCCTCAGTAGGAATTATTGAGATTTGTCAGTGGTTCCCGTCACAGCTTTACCCTCGTAAACTGTTGGTACCGGTTTCGTTGAAATCGGACGGGTACTTTAGAAGTTATTAAGCTACATTGTAATTTCCTCATTTGTTTCTGCGAAACTCAAGACTACAATGTGATAAGGATACTGATATCATGATAAACTAATTGTAAGCTTTTCATGAGCGAAGCGATATACTGGGCTGGTTGGTGTCGCGTGTTTTCCCCTCGAGCCCATCGCCCAGGGACAACGCAGAGACATGGTAAATACAGGTTTGGAAAGCCCATGGCGTAAATAAGCCCAGGCAAATACCAGTTTTTCAAATTTCGAAATTTTGAAAAAAAAATCAAAATTTTGAAAATAATAAAAAAACTCTATACGCACTATTAGGGTCACAATGGTTCAAGAATAACGTCTCCTGCCGCATTGTTTTCGAAATTTCGAAATTTGGTAAAAATTTCCACCAAAATGTCACTGGATTGGGTCTATCCTTTGGAGTCGCGTGATTCCAACGCGAGCCCCCCGGCTAGGGACAACGTAGAGACATGGTAAATACAGGTTTGGAGAGCCCATGGCGTTTATATGAGCAGGCAAAAATCATGGCCCTGCCGTCAATTCGATTCAGTTCAATCAGTGAATCGAATCATAAATCAAACGATTCAAGCTGGAAAATGCAAAATTTTTCTTATGTTACTACAGTGTCGTGTGTATTACTGTACATATATTAAAGGGTATAGTAAAAGCTACGCTAAAATAACAAACGTTGTGATATATGTACGTAGTATTTAGACTTTAAACATTCAAAGGAAAAGTACCCATGCGCAGTGGAAGCGGTGTTTGATGAATTGTTTGAATTGCAGTTCACATGAATTGGCCCGACCACTAGAAGACATTTTCAGGTATTAATTTATCAGGTCCAGGTATATTGGAAGCTTGTGCCTGTTCCTGTCAGTTGCAATTGACAACTGATCAGTTTATTCATAAAAAATGTACACATGTATGTAAATGCGTACACTGTAATCACAGGAAAATCATTTTATAATTAGTAGAACGAAAAAGATTGGATTGAAGCAGGTATACACAATACAACATCGATATTGATATCACGCTGTGGTTTCTGTTGTTACATGTTGCGAGTTGGGACGTACGTTGTTATTGCACCATAGTAATTAAATCTGTAATAAAATTCAATCTTTTCGAAGGCAATAGGCAATCCAATTCAATGGCAGAAAGGAAACGATAGTATCGTTCAAGTAATTGAAATTATAAATTATAAACACCAGCCCTTCGTGGATTGTTTTGTACCCCAGAACCAACGTTCAGATCATGAGAATATTTGTCGAGACGAAATTTTTGTTGTTTTGGAATTACATTTCTTGAAAACGAACTCGTAACTAACCACATATAGTCTGAGGATGGTCAGGTCTCGAAAAAGTTTACTACATTTGAAGATCATTTCCTCAAAGAGATTATTAAATGGCTTTACTTTTGATAATTCAAGTTATACTCATAATAAGAAATTATAATCCTAATAAAATATTATTATCCGAGCCAAAAATCAATTTATTTTCCTCTTAAAAAATGAATATATATTGTTACTACCTTTCGTATAATTATATATTTCTCTGATAAGCGTTTGAAAGTAAGCATGTACATTTTGCTGTAAAAGAGTGTTTCGAGGTTCCCGTTTCACATATCCTCACATTTCAAAATATGACAATCATTGTCTCCACTTTTGAGGGTTTTAAAAACCCCGACTTTGCTTCACTCATTTGAGGCACTCATATAAGACCTTGAGAGAAATGCTTGGATTTTTGTAAAATCCAGAAGAGTTGAGCAAAATTTAAGTGCAAACAGGTCTTTATACTTTATAAAACATGGAGACTCAAGCCCGGAAGGGAAAATTAAAGTTACGTATCTGATCATTGTTGGAGGAAAAGCAAGAGAATTTTCGGAAAAATCAGCAAAATAATATTTTTTTTGTTATTTTAAGTATTTTTTAATTATTTGCATTCTTTAATCGATGGACCAAAACCCTTTAAATAGCTCGACAAAGTTTAATGGTTTAAAACATTGTAAATACACAACAATTAAATACACCTCGTCAGAATATTTATTACTTTTTTTTCAAACATAAAACTTTGAGCTTGGGGAATAATCGATGGAGTGAGAAATGATTGGGTGTTACAAAAAGGCTTCAATAATAACGATTAAAAGCACCGTAACTGCTCTACGGCCAAGATAGTGATGAATTGGAACTCCAAAATAGTGGATTGAGTGGTTACAAATTGAAAATTAATAATTTAGGTAACTTGTCAGAACTTCTACGACATTTACTGACATGAGTACATGAAAAGTGGAAGAGGCTCCTGAACCAACATTTATTCAAAATACGATTATTTATTTATTTGACAATCCTTAACTTGAGCAAGTACCAATCATTTTTAAGGAGCCCGACAACAGAACAGTGACAATTAGTGTAACATAAAATGAAATAGTGTATTGAGCTTCATGATAGATTGATTCTTCGTGCCATGAAGTCCCGATTCCGATCCAAACAATGTAAAGATGAAGGACAGCAGACAACTGGTTTGAGAAGAAGCATTGTCCCCAATTTTCTTGAAGGAACAAATTAAAGCTTACTCATTGCCACTCCAACCTTATAAACCTATTGGGTATGGAAGATACATATTAGTTAACTTGCAGATAAATAATAATAATTAATATATGTAGTATTATGTTTTCGTACATTGTTATTCCTCTATCAATCTCCAGCGATTTCCTTCTATACCAGTCTTCATTTGAAGTAAAAATAAAATCGAGACTGGATTTAATAGTTGGGCTAAAAGGGTTATTAAATAGTGTCACTGGGAGTATTTATCCTGTCTTCATAGCTATAATAACATCTGCGTCGTTTATTAGCCCATATGCACTGACGATTCCGAATACAACGGGACTTGTTCCTCTGCATTTGACACCTGTCACTTCGTTTCCAACGTCGTAGTATTGCGGATTCCCTTTCACTTGTAATCTCTCCAGGTTGCATCCCCAACACTTGGGAGTGGACAAGGCCAGTCTCCACAGCTTGGCAAAAATTGGCTGTCAAGAGGAAAGAGGCGGAAAGAATGACAAGAGACAGTCTCATTGTCCTAAATGCGGTTCTTCCCAAGCGACAACTTAAGACCTGCAGTACTTTTTGTATTGAGGTTGAATCTTATTTAATTTTATTAGGGCAAACTAAAGTGATATCTACACTTTAACCCTGTATTCCAATTATTACACCATGGTTGGTAGTAGGTGTGAACGTCTGGTTTGTTCGGAGGAGAATGTGAACAAGATGGCTTTACAGGAGAACTGCAGATATCAGGATTCCAGCGAACGTTGGCTGCAAATACGTAAGTGGAAACAGTTACTGTAGTAGTTGATTTAGAATTCTTGAGAAATCTTTTACGTAGCTATGTCCACCCAATCCATCACTGATATGTACGTAACTTGACAAGTGTGACAGTTTTCTCAATAAAGTACAATACAGTCTTAGCGTTTGGTTTCCCAAGCTGTGCTCGTCCTTCAGTGACAACTGATTAATTACTGATGTTCCCAATTACCAAATAATAGGGAGTGTACAAACTTCTGCGCTCCAAACTTATAAAACTTATACGCACATTTATAAGTTTAACTCCATAAGTTCCACTCGATGCGTGTAAGAGTTAGCGCCAAATATAAGTCCAGGCAAGCTTTAAACGTTGGAGGGACTCACTCCGCACGAAAAGACTGAAACTTATAGAGCAAGCTTATAAGTTTCATACGTGAGGCAAAGTGACGTAGCTGTCACGTGACCAGCGAAATTGACGTCACTTTGATGCTATAAGTTCCATAAGTTCTATAAGTATTGGCGCTGCAATTGTTGTACAAACTCCCTAATGTAAGTACACGTGTATGTATGTAAATGTATCTATTCAATGTCTACAAGGAAAAACGTTTCGTAATTATTTGTAATGTGAAATGAATTGAATTGAGTAAAATAGACCCATAAGCGGGTAAGTACATATAGAACTACATTGATATCGATATCCCACTGTGGTTTCCTCTTGTTCAAGGTTGCGATTTGGAAAATGTGTTATAATACCAGAATAAATAACCATGTATTTGAGTCTTCCTGAAGCGAAGGGAATCCAATTCAATTACAAAAAGAAGGTAATGAGAGTGTTGAGAAGTGAAATGGCATAGTTTTGCTACGTTTTCTACTAGTTTAGCAGTAGTAATTGTTACTGCTATTATTTTTAATTGAAGAAAGTGAAATTATTTTATTTAGCTATTTTTGTCATTTCTAAGTTATTTGACAATAGCAAAAGTATTGAATATTACTTTCATAGTAATAATTGTAAGACAAGTATTATGAAATGTAGCATAGCAAGCGTATGTAAGTATTAGTACATTGATCTGGTTAAGATGCAATGATGACTAGCGCTTGCAACAGAATGCATTAAGACACGGAACTGTTAACATTTCAATAAATACTCTTGTTAATCTTTAGAATAGTAATTCTTGTATTCGGGCAAGTCAATTACTTAATTACACGTGCAATCTGCAACTTTCATATTAAATCAAACTACATCGGGATTTTACTATTTATCAGTCACACACACCTCAACACTTGGTCCTTCGAACCGGATAGTGTCTGAATCATATTTTTACTGAGGAGTTATTGTGGTGACTGACATTATGGATGCTCTGATTGCAAGAAGAAAGTTGGTGAAGTCCAAGTTAACAAGAGTAAAGGCTAAGGTTGACCATGAGAATGCGCAACTGTGGAATGCGGCTACAGCTGGGGTCTATGATCAACAAATTACGGATATGTGGAAGGACTTCAATTCATTATTTGAAGAAATTATGTCTTCATGCCCGGAGCAGGAGGAGGAAGTACATCTTCAACAGTATGATGAAATAGCGGATCGGTTTGATGAAGTTAAGGTGGCAGTGAAGCGCATCATCGGAAGGATGTCTGGCACTGAACCTCAAGCATCGAAAAGGAGGATGTCGGCTGATGGAGCATTGGAGCATGCTGTGACGGTGAAGTTACCAAAATTGGAGACGCCAACATTTTCTGGTAGTATGTTGGAGTGGACTTCATTAAGGGACCTATTTATGTCAAGTATTCATAATCATCCGACACTTAGGGGCGCAGAGAAATTAAGTTATCTCAAAGGTTGTCTGAAGAGAAGTCCAGCAGAATTGTTGCAGCCGTTTTCAATTTCTGATGCAAACTATGAAGAAGCAGGGGCCACATTAAACAGAAGATACCATAACACGCGTGAGTTAATTAAAACTCATTTAAATCGACTAATCGATATGCCTATTCTGGAAAGAGAATCAGGAATCGAGCTGCGGAGGATGGTGGATATTGCTTCATCGGTAGTGAGAGCATTAAGGGCACTGGAAAGGCCGATTGATGAAGATAGTGACTTGGCAATGTTGCTCATTACTACAAAGTTGGACAACGAAACACATAAGTTGTGGGAAACGAAAATTGGACGGGAAAGAATTCCAAAGATCGCGGAGCTGATTGAGTTCCTGGATGATCGTGCTGTTATTCTGTTCTCATCGGAATTTGGAAAGAAGTTGCCAATCAGTGAAACTATGCCGGAAAAGCAGCAGGGGAGCAGCAAGAAAATTGTGCATGCTCATCATACGAATGTCAATGCTTGCTGTCTATTATGCTCAAGTAAGGAGCACCTGATTGGGGACTGCGAAGCATTTTTAAAAATGACGGTTGCAGACAGAAGGGCAAAGGTAGTAGAATTGAAGTTATGCTACAAATGCATGCGAGCGGGTCATTTGGCAACGAAGTGTTTAGCAGTACAACATGCAGCATTTGTCAAGGAGCGCATCACTCACTTTTACACATACGGAGGAATGCGGGAACCGAGGTCAGGACAGAATCGGTGACAGCACATATTGGAATTAGTTCTGTATCGGCAACATCAAAGAAAGGATTGATGGCTACTGCAACGATTGCTGTTGAAGATAACAAAGGAAGGTTGCAAGAGTTCAGAGCACTCGTTGATCCAGGCTCCGATGTCAGTTTTGTTTCGGAGAGAGCAGCAAAATCTTTGAAGTTAGAACGGAAGATTTGTGATGTTAATATTTCTGGAGTTGGAGAATCGAAAGCGGGAATTTCCAATTCTTCGATCACACTTGGGTTAAGATCAAAAGAAGATGATTTCGAGATGAAAGTCAATGCATACATTCTTCCCAAGGTTACAACGATGTTACCGAAGCGAAAAGTTAATGAAGATGAAGTAAGCCATTTAAGAGGTTTGCCTTTAGCAGATCCTGGATTTATGGTACCGGGATACATCGATATACTTTTGGGGGCTGATGTATTCTTCGATGTAATGAGATGTGGAAGAGTAACCGGAGCGAAGGGTAACCCAATCGGACTGTTTACTGTATGGGGTTATACAGTCGGAGGAATGTGTCCATCACAATCAATCAACAGCGATACATCAGAGTGACCAATTTTATTTCACGATGGGCGGTAGTGTTGAAATAGTTATTTCAAGATGGGCGGAATGTTGAGAAGTGAAATGGCATAGTTTTGCTACTGTGTAGCAGTAGTAATTCTTACTGCTATTATTTTTAATTGAAGAAAGTGAAATTATTTTATTTAGCTATTTTTGTCATTTCAATTTTTCATTCAAGTTATTTGACAATAGCAAAAGTATTGAATATTACTTTCATAGTAATAATTGTAAGGCAAGTATTATGAAATGTAGCATAGCAAGCGTATGTAAGTATTAGTACATTGATCTGGTTAAGATGCAATGATGACTAGCGCTTGCAACAGAATGCATTAAGACACGGAACTGTTAACATTTCAATAAATACTCTTGTTAATCTTTAGAATAGTAATTCTTGTATTCGGGCAAGTCAATTACTTAATTACACGTGCAATCTGCAACTTTCATATTAAATCAAACTACATCGGGATTTTACTATTTATCAGTCACACACACCTCAACAGAGAGCATCATTCAAATTGTTGAAATAATTAAGTCTAATTATTATTGTTAATTCGCGTCATAATTTTCCACTTTAATGATTTGCGTTTGACAATTTAATTCCAATTTCACTTTCCGGAAAGTTGTAATAATAATAATTATTCCAGTTGGGAAACGTCAACTGTGATCAGAACTATTAATTTAGTTACCTACCAAAGTATTAGTAATAAATTGCTGATGCTGCTCGTGAAAAATTAAGACTCCTTCTAAGAAAAATGTCTACATAAATAAAAATTTAATTAAAAACGGCGTAGACAATTGTATTTAACTTTAGTGGCCGTCCTTGTAATACTAAAGCGTGTAGAGTACATAATATCTTTTTTTATTTTATTAAGGGCAGAAATACTTATGTATTTGGTCACAGAGTACCCTTTATCACTGTGAATTTTCCTATGCATACTTTTTTAGGGTGGCGTCAGCCCCCTAGTAAAATAGCCATGTCCGTATGTCCGCCAGTGTGTCCTTCCGCACGATTACTCAAAAACTACTTGTCCGATTTCAATGAAATTTTGTATGGATATTACTAGTGTCAAAATTAAGGCTGAGTTCTTATTTGGTTGAAATCGGCCAGATTGTTTTTGAGAAAAAAATTGAAAATTTGGACTTCAAATCAAATGACAGTTATCTACAAAACTACTGAATGTATCTATTTCAATGAAAATTTTTGTGAATATTACTTATGTAAATAGTAATAGTTGTTGATTATGTTGTTGAAATCGGCATTACAGTTTTTTCGAAAAAAATTCTCGAAATTTTGAACTTCAAGTCAAATGACAGCTATCTCTAAAACTACTGAATCCATTGTAACGAAATTTTTTGTGAATATTGCTTATGTAAATCGGAAATGTTATTGCTTATGTGGTTGAAATCGGCCCAATAGGTTTTTTGAGAAAAAAAAATGAAATGTTGAAAAAAGCTCGAAATTCATCCTACTTTGACGTCGGTGGCTGACGCCACCCTACGCGAAACCTCAAATTATCGCTTAGCAATGATTTTTACTAACAGAGTTAAAATTTCGAATTGTTTTGAAGGATTGAGAAAGTCTGAAATCAAAGTGAAATAAATCTCCCTATAAAGTCTCACTGTCGTTAAATTGTAAAACCAACATGCACACAAAACCAGACATGGTAAGCTTGAAATTATCCGGGTTACAATTTAAAAGTTTGTCCTCATCGTTGGCGTAGTCCCAATGAATATCTAGTATTTTCAAAGCTAGGGAAGCGCTCTCAGTAAAACGAGTATCTCTGCGTAGATGATTCCTCCTTTTATTGTCAACTTCTGTTCTTTTGTTTGTATCCGCAAATCTCGCACTTGAAATTGACACGTTCACGTCGGTCAACGAGGGGTAAATATTCAATATAGCATTTTCAGCCAGGATGGTCTTCCGGGGTGAAATATTGAGATCCTCAGAGTTTTTATAACTTTAAAAATTTATTATTTCCCTTTAATGCTTCAACATTCATCCCATTCCTAAATTTTATACCGCATGTAAAAATTTGACAGTTTCTACCAAAATAATTTCAACAAACATCTTGAAAATTTTGAGGTTTACGTCTTCGGAGATGCAAAACGTAATGACAGCTATTTAGCTTCTACCCTTCGATAGATTTCTGTTAGCAGCTCCAGAATTCGTTTTATAACCTTCTTCGTGGCTTTTCCCTCTCTGAAGATGTGGATGTTGTTATTGGAGAAGAGGAATTTGACATCGTTGAATGGGATGTTGTTGCTAAAAATGGGAAAAATGGGGATTTTGCATCAATTCTACATATATGGTCTTCTCGAGTTGGCTGAAATACCTTCAGAAAGAAAATTCGACGATGGTCAAGGAGAATCTCTCTGGAAAGGGTATTCCATTTTTTGCATACCAAAGAGCAGGAATCAAATCAGAATTTGACAGGTGCTTGGATATCTCATGGAAATGCTATTTTACGTTTTAAAAAAATTCAAAAGAAATGTTGCAATTAGTTTTGTTTTGATAAACATAATAATTTTGTTATAATTAATACTTAAATTAAACATACATATCTTTCATATGTGAAAAATGAAATCAGTAAATGAATGGCAGAAAGGATCTTACAATCAGTTTCAGATGCACTAGCTATAGTGGCTACAGATGGATATTTTTTAAAACTTAATTTTTGTTTGATTTGCAGTTTATTTTGATTTTTAATGTTTTTATTTATTATTTATAATACTGTAAAAATTTTGAAGACTGTCAGGTCCTACTTTGAATTGTTTTATCATGGCCCTAACTAGTGCTGTCCATGGGAACAGGAGACACCCAGGTTTTTGTGAACAGAAACAGGAATGGGTGCGTACGGGAACACAAATTTTGTTCCCAAAACACTTTGGGAACGTTTGGGAACATAGAAATTGTTCCCAAAATATGGGAACAAAAGCGGGTTTGGGAACAGGAACAAAACATGTACCTACCTGGTATTCACATGAAGTTTATAATATAAAAATACCTCACAAATAAAATATTATTTTAAAATTACGTCGCAACATGTCAAATAAGTCACTCTTTTGCTCGTTATTATTTAGCAAAATTATAAATAATAATTAATTAACAAGTGGTAAAAATGGAACTCTCTGGAACTTAAACCCAAAATTGTAGCTCAGAAAACTCCAGCGTGCTCTTATCCTTGTTAGTTCAGCAAAAGTGTATTGAAAGTGCTATTTGTCTTAGGTAATTGCAGTTACGACTGTACTTTGCGCTGCGATAATTATTTTAATGACTGTTACTGAATTCTCATTTAAATTCGAGTAGCTAAAGGATTGGAGATGGTGCGCTGTTATTTATTTTTAATAAAGTCGATTTGATATTTGGTTTTTTAAGTCGATGCATAAATAGAGTTACCTGGGGCATAAATGTGTAGGTTGTACTTTTCTGCTAGTCTTTAAGTACTTTTGGGAACAGGAACAGGAACATTCCTGTTCCTGCAGGAACAGGTACAGGAACTTTGAATTGGTACCCATTTTTATGGGAACAGGAACAGGATCATTACTTTAGTTCCTGAAAAAATGGGTACAGGGACAGGAACAGGTATGGGTACCAAATTTCCGTTCCCATGGACAGCACTAGCCCTAACGGACAAGCCGGGTCTAACCGTAAATACCCCCAATGCTCCAAAAGAAAAGGTTTTAGAACCAGTATTTGTTCTATTTATTTGACATCCCTTAACTTAAACAGGTGATAATAATCTTAAGGCATTCAATTCGGGCAATGGAACAGCGAAAATTATTGTAACACAAAATGAAATAGGGTATTTAGCTTAGCTTCCTCTCAGATTCCTTCTTCTTGCGAAGTAGTGTTCCGACCGTAAAGATGAACGACAGTAGAAAAATGATTTGAAAAGAAATTATTGTCTCCCTAAATGCTAAGCTCAATCATTGTCACTCCAACCCTATTTTGAGTATAAAGGATATTAGAGATCAAAATAATAATAAATTAGTATAGTGTGTATCTAAGTTACCTGTGCTCTACTCATTCCTTCTGGAGTATTGGATACGACATTGCCTTCTCCTCTTAGACCAAGAGCAATTTTCCTCTGCATTACACAGGGTCTTTGTCCCAAGATTTTCACACAAGCTTCGTTTTGACCGGTGATTTAATTGCAGGACCGAGTCTCGGATAGGACGCCTAATATCAGACGCCCCGAATTCCTTTAAATCTTGCGGTAAATTCTCCCTGACTTGTGCAAAAGTTACAGACAGAATAAGAAGGCAGAAAATTACAAGGGATGGTAAAAACTTCATTCTTCCTATTTTATATTTTGAGAGTTTGACGGATAGCAGTACACAAAAATGTATGTGTGTTCCAACTATCCCCTATTTCCCCAGAATGTAATTTTTTCACGCTTGGCTCGCTTGTCGATTACAACCTTTTTTGCGAATGCTTATTTGACAAAACACAGTTGCATATCAAACGACTAGTGTTATTCTTGAGAAGTCCCTCAGTTACAGCCGTCCATATCTCCTCTTACTCTGATTAATTTTAAGTATGCTAACTTTTGCAGAAATGACATATTGAAGAGTTTTATCCAAACGACGGCGTATTTGCAGCTCAATTGACATGTAGCTAATTGTAAGTTTATGATATTGACAAACATGCTTGAGAGTTGTGGTTTGAGTGTTATCAATTCCAATCTTATGGGACAACTGCGGGATTCCATGAATTCCATCCCAATGTGAATTAGCAACTTCTTTACAAAAATGATAAAGCCGTCCTTTATTTATTTGACCCTTGAGCAACTGTGTATATGTCCTTGGAACTTGTTGCAATATTTGATGTTGTGCGAAAGCACACTATAAATATCTAATGCTCGTGCCTTTAGTGGAATTGAGGTATCGTGCTGGAAGATTATTTCTGTAACTATCCTCAGCAGCTTAATAGTCGCGTAATATTTCTTGTTTCTTCTATCATATATTTACATATATGTAGTTAAATCTTGAGTCAATGCAATTGCTGTTGGGGTAATTGGTGGCCGAGAATAGTATAGCCTCATATTTCACATCTACATGTACATGGTGCGTCCCCAGTCACTCAAAACTGTATGGAAAACTGTATTAGTGTCGGATGCAAGCTCTGTGAGAAAATGTACCAGAAATCCCATAAGCCATGTAGGATCTTAAAGAAATAATTAGGCTCGTCAGAAATTTGCACGCGATTCTTATTAATTAGGGTCTAGACAACATTAAGAGATCGCAGATCACCGTTGTAAAGTAAATGCAATCTGCATGTGCAAGTTCCAACTACTGTACAGAATACAGTAGATTTAACATAATGGAGTAATTCATAAATATTCGAATCCCCCAATTTGTAGAAAATTCATTTTCAGATTTGCTAAAATTTTTGTTATTAACCTCGCTCAATGTTTTGCTGTCAGAAGGGTCATGGACGTGAACCAACGTCAAATGTTTTTACGAATTTTGATTTCCACAGTTGTTTAGAATTTTGGTGCTCGTTAGTAAGTAATTTTATAGGATTATCAGGCAGGTTTCACACAAGTATGTGTTTTGAGAAAACTGTGAATAAGTCCCCGAAGAACAGGGAGGAAGGTTGTTAAAATTCATCTTCAGGAGTAGGCCTCCGCACATGTACAATTTCCTTAAACATGAACATGAACTTGAACATGAACATGAATTTTCATGTTTTACATGAGTTGTTTTCAAAATTACACGAATCAAATCATGTGATTCAAAACGAATACTTGATTTTTATTTCATGTGAATAAAGCACACATGAACATGACATTTACATGAACATGAAAAGTGGCAATTTCAAGTACATGAACTGGACATGAACATGTACATGAACATGATGACATGAACTAAATTTCAGAAGAGTTATTAAGCTTATATTTAAGAAAGTACACAACAAGAGAGATTCGGATTCCCGCAATAAGGGAATAACACTAGCTTGTTTAGCAAATGCTTCTACAATTGCACCCTTGTGGTCTGCGACAGGTTCTTTCTTTAAATCAATTGATTTGTGATGCTGCACTAAAGACCTTCTTTAATATCCGGTTCCCGAATTTGCTTCAACTTTAAGGGAGTATCTAAAAGCATAGTTTTCATTGTCCTTGCCGCTAATTAAATTGTATGTACACAATAATATCTCCAGATATTTCCTTCCTCGAGTGTGAAATGATTATGTACACTTGATCGTTGTTTCTTAACGTTTTTTAATGGCAATTCTTGAAGTTCTTCCAAAAATGTCAATTTCCTGAATAATGCTACTTCCTGGTGCTTTTTCGGTCATATTTGAACCGTCGTTTTCCTTAATAGTGTCAGTGCACAACTTAAAATGACGCTTAATACGATAAAGGAATTGAACGACATGGAAACGTTTGGCTATTAGTAGCATACTTTGTGGTGACATGAAAATATTCGTGTTTTTGAGCTTGAGTTCATGTCTTCCGCTTTTGTGAACATGAAAGTGTACATGAAAATATTGTCATGTTTTCAAGGTAACCTGCACATGACATAAGACATGACTTGAAAAATCATGTCTGTTGTCAAGTATGTTTTAAATGCACATGAATGGTTTGTGACTCGATAATCAGATACATGAACATGAGTTGAGACATGAGTCAGACATGAATGTTTCATGTCTGAGTTGTACATGAGCGGAGGCCTATTCAGGAGCAAAGATCGCAAAAATATTCAAGAATGCGTCTTCTGAAGCAAATTTCATGGGGATTCATAATTCATTTGAGTCTAATACCGTCTTTCCAGTCACATATTGTGGTCTCAGAAACTTATATGAAAAGATGTTAGCAGCACAGATGTTGAAGGAGCTATAGATACATATGCCCAATTTGTAGCACTACAATGCATTGTAGCAATCTTGAGTATATATATAGCTAGTTACGTCATAAATTCAAAATCTGTTTTACCACAATCAATGCCAAATTATATTGTTTCGAACAAAATGTAAAGCTTAAGTAAAAACGTTCTTCAACGCAATATTTTTTACACTGGATTGTAGGCTTTTTAGAAAGGGAAACTTTCTTATACATTTGTGCGATCCTCCCGCCCAAGATTTGTAATCACGATATCTCCATAAAAGGACAACGAAATGATACAAGTACCAAAAAATAGGTTATTCGCTTGTAATGTGCCCTTTCCCATAGGGTTGTTCATAAATAACGTACAAGCTCTCCACCAATGCGTCATGTAGAAATGACGTTACGAGTTTTACATCGTGAAGTTTTTCTTGTAGCTTTACGAGTTTTTTTATTTAATCGCTCACCGTAAATACCTTCCAAATTATTTTTCCGACGTTAACTATTAACTTAAAATTGTTACAAGTGCGCAAGTTTTACTTTCCTGCACCTGCAAACGAAGTTTACTCAAATCGGTGCATTGTACGGATTTTTTAATAGAGATATTCAGAGATGTGTAGTACTTGAAATACTTAGATACAAAATACTATCTAAAATACAAAATACGTATCTTGTATCTTGTATTTCAAACCTACTGGGGTCGACCGGGTATTTTGTATCTTGGTGTTTACGAAATACGATGCTGGTAAGTATTTAGTATTTTATTTTTAGCCATTAATAGTAAGTATAAGTATTTAAAATAAGATACTTTATCAAAACACTTAAGTACTCAACATTTTGAAATTGCCATTATTGTCAAACTATTTCCTACCGTTAGCATTAAGTATAGGAACAACGTTTTTAGCGATTTGCATACGTCGTACGTACGGGAAATATTAAGCGGGTTAAATTCAGACTATCCACTGCAAAGTCCGAGAGCATGGTCCTTCTCGTTAGCATGCTTTAATTATAAATTATAAGAAATCGGTAGTTCAGAAAGCATAAGGCATTTTAAAATGTCATCATTGGGGCGACCTTTACCCTCAATTCTGGACGGTAATTATTTTCGGGTAATTGAGCTAGACAATGGAAGTGTGGTCGCCAGGGCATTATTTGTGAAAAGAATCCGACTCGGAACCAAAACGGCGAGGGCTAGTAAAACTAGTGGGGTGATAAAAGGAGCTTTGTCATCAACGTCAAATTTTTTAAAGCCCTTGGTAAGCAAACAATATTTATCTTGGGATCGTATTGAATTAGTTTGTTAAATTAAATTAAACTAAATTAATTAAATATAATTTAATTAATTAAGACGGACCACCGGAAGGACTAATTTTTAGTGCGCGTAGAGCTAGGTTGTCGGATGAAATGTTCAAAAAGCTTGTATTTTTGAAGTTCTGTACTCGATCTCCAAAACAATATTATTAGATGTATTTCCTGATGTTAAAGTATTTAAGATAGTATTTTCTACTTACGTATCTTTCGAGCGGTCTTTGATATGTATTTTACTGAAGTATTTTAGAAAACTAGTTGCTGGTATCTTATTTAGTATTTTGTGTTACGAAAAAAATTAAAAGTATTTAGTATTTTTGAAACAAAAATGAGGTATTTTACACATCTCTGGAAATATTCAACAGACCACGGCCACGGGCTTCAATAAAATGCGGGATGGCGGGATGACTCAATAAAATGCGGGATGGTGGGATGGCGGGACGACTCAATAAAATGCGGGATGGCGGGATGGGATCAATGAAACACTGCGGGATGGCGGGATGGGATGCAGGATTACTCAATATAATACTGCGGGATGGCGGGATGGAATGCAAGATTACTGATACTCAATGTAATACTGCGGGATCACTCAATAAAATGAAAAAACAATCATTCAACTTACCTGTGATTGTGAGAATATAGCCTAATGAATCCTGTGAATACAAGAAGAAGCGTAGCTTATACTCTAGATTATAAGGAAAATGGATAATTTCAAAATACAAAATTTTTTTGGGTCATGTTTACAAAACTGCAGTATTAGTAATTATTCATTTAAATATTAGTGTAATTATATATACTCGAAAATCTGAAATATCGTGATAGGTCTAGCCGCGGTTAGCAACAAGCTCGAGCGTTTTGTAAATATGACCCAAAAAAATTTCGAATTTTGAAATTATTCATTTACCTTATAAGCTAGACTATAAACTACGATTCTTCTTGTATTCACAGGATTCATTGGGCTATATTCCCACAAACACAAGTAAGTTGAATGACTGTTTTTTCATTTTATTGAGTGATCCCGCCATCCCGCAGTATTACATTGAGTATCAGTAATCTTGCATTCCATCCCGCCATCCCGCAGTATTACATTGAGTATCAGTAATCTTGCATTCCATCCCGCAGTATTACATTGAGTAATCCTGCATCCCATCCCGCCATCCCGCAGTGTTTCATTGATCCCATCCCGCCATCCCGCATTTTATTGAGTCGTCCCGCCATCCCGCATTTTATTGAGTCATCCCGCCATCCCGCCATCCCACCATCCCGCATTTTATTGAAGCCCCACGGCCACTATGCTGAAAGTGGGAGTTAGCCGAAGAAACATAGAAAAAGATTGGTGTTCATCTAAGGATGTTAGCAGCATAGATGTTGAAGCTATATGCACAATTTATAGCACTACAATGCATGGTAGCAATCTTGAGTATACCCGATATAGATATTTACGTTATACTTCAGGTAATTATTAATAAAATTGGTTTCAAGGCCCAGGTCATTTCCCCTAATTAAACTTGATTTTAGACATTTTTAGCATTTGTCAAAAAATTAACAGGATTTTGTCATTCGACTTATAATAGAATCTCCAAGATTTATCTTTTCTTTTGTGTAATTATTATTTGTCTATTATTTTAGGAATAATAATAATTATAGTCTCACTGAAACACGTTCATGCAAAAGTATTTTTATTTTAACGCAATCCTAGTGTAGTACATATTTACATACATACAACGCTATATAGTAATTATTGATGTATAATTAAAGGCTCCATTGTCAAATCAACATTCTCAACTTAAATTGATCGCAATTAATTCAAAAAGTATGTCATCCATGCGTATTGAGTACAAAAAAACAAATACCCGCGGATAGGATCAGTCAAACATTTGACATTTAAAGATACAAAAATGTACAATCAAGTTGTTCTCCTTTTGATGTAATTAAAATTAAAATAAATAAATTTGTTACTTATTCTGAACACGACAAGAGTCCCCCACTTCTATTTGTGCTAAAAAATCATCGCTACGCGATCATTTGAGACTTCACGTAGGGTGGCGTCAGCCACCGACGTCAAAGTAGGATGAATTTCGAGCTTTTTTCAACATTTCATTTTTTTTTCTCAAAAAACCTATTGGGCCGATTTCAACCACATAAGCAATAACATTTCCGATTTACATAAGCAATATTCACAAAAAATTTCGTTACAATGGATTCAGTAGTTTTAGAGATAGCTGTCATTTGACTTGAAGTTCAAAATTTCGAGAATTTTTTTCGAAAAAACTGTAATGCCGATTTCAACAACATAATCAACAACTATTACTATTTACATAAGTAATATTCACAAAAATTTTCATTGAAATAGATACATTCAGTAGTTTTGTAGATAACTGTCATTTGATTTGAAGTCCAAATTTTCAATTTTTTTCTCAAAAACAATCTGGCCGATTTCAACCAAATAAGAACTCAGCCTTAATTTTGACACTAGTAATATCCATACAAAATTTCATTGAAATCGGACAAGTAGTTTTTGAGTAATCGTGCGGAAGGACACACTGGCGGACATACGGACATGGCTATTTTACTAGGGGGCTGACGCCACCCTAAAAAAGTATGCATAGGAAAATTCACAGTGATAAAGGGTACTCTGTGACCAAATACATAAGTATTTCTGCCCTTAATAAAATAAAAAAAAGATATTATGTACTCTATACCCTTTTGTATTACAAGGACGGCCACTAAAGTTAAATACAATTGTCTACGCCGTTTTTAATTTAATTTTTATTTATGTAGACATTTTTCTTAGAAGGAGTCTTAATTTTTCACGAGCAGCATCAGCAATTTATTACTGATACTTTGGTAGGTAAGGTAAGTTTCGTTGAAATACATTCAGTAGTTTTGGAGGTAACTGTCATTTGACTTGAAGTCTAAAATTTCAATAATTTTTTTCTCAAAAACTATCCGGCCGATTTCAATCAACTACGAACTTAGTCTTACTTTTGACACAAGTAATGCCCACAAAACATTTCATTGAAATTGGACCAGCGGTTTTTGAGTAATCGTGCGGAGGGGCACACGGACGTACAGACAAGGCTATTTTAGTAGGGGGATGACGCCATCCTAAAAATAAATAAAATTCCGTATTCGTTTCGAAGGATTGAGAAAGCAAATTAGTGAAATTCTTCAGTATCATTCCCTTAGTTCCTTAGTTCTTTCACGGAGAAAGGCAAAACACTTGGTTTTTAGACCTAACTACAAATTGTCTCGCAACCCTCGCATTCAACATTAGGGTCAAACCTGGAGTAAATGGTAATGTCAAATTGTGAATTTACGTTCGGCTTTTGCTATAACAATGTTTATGAATTGTTTTAAAGAGTCGCAATAAAAATAAAAATTTATTTCTTGGTTAATACTTTATTGTATTTATTTCCAACTCCTTAAATTGAACAAGTACAAATAATCTTTAGCCATTCCGACAATAAAACAGAGTTTAATGAAACACAGAATGAAATCACATATTATTTAGTTTCCTCACAGATTCATTCTTCTTGCAGAGAGTAGTCTTCCGACCCATAAGCAACGTTAAGATGAAGGGCAGCAGAAAAATGATTTGACAAGAAAGTGATTATGTATCCCAATTATCTCGAATACAGAGTTAAGCTCACAATCAGTCATTGTCACTCCAACCCTATTTTGAGTACAGAGGATATTAGCGAACATCCAAATAATAATAAATTAGTTTAGTGTGTAAGTTACCTGTGCTCTCTACTCATGTTTTCTGGTGTATTTGGTAATGCATTCCCTTCTCCTCGCACGCCAAAAGCAATCTTCCTCTGCATTACATCGGGTCTTTGTCCGAAGGTTTTCACACAAGCTTCGTTTTGACCGGTGATTTAATTGTATGCTCGAGTCTCGAATAGGATGTCTAATATCAGACGCTCCGGATTCCTTTAAATCTTGCGGTAAATTCTCCCTGACTTGTGCAAAAGTTACAGACAGAATAAGAAGGCAGAAAATTACAAGGGATGGTAAAAACTTCATTCTTCCTATTTTATATTTTGAGAGTTTGACGGATAGCAGTACACAAAAATGTATGTGTGTTCCAACTATCCCCTATTTCCCCAGAATGTAATTTTTTCACGCTTGGCTCGCTTGTCGATTCAACCTTCTTCACAGAAAATTACAATGGTTGGGGAAGACTTCATTCTGTCTATTTAATATTTTGGTCAGTGTCACGGATACGAGTACAAGGAGCTTTATATGAGGTCCAACTTTCCAGCTAGTTGTCCAGAAAGTGTATAAAGTTTGGCTTCGTCTATGAGGAATTTATCTTGCGTATGGTTACATTATTATCAATTCCATACAATACCACTATTATTATTCTTCAGAATTCCGTGATAAACAGTCGTTTTCCGCTTTAATTTATCTACTTTTAAAATTCCGATTAATTCGCTGATATTAAATATGTTGGTATATGTCCAAACTTTTAGTCAGTGTTACTGTATGGAGCTGCAAAACACCCTGTTCTTCTGTAGATGACTCATTATTAGGTCAAATTTCTTCGTATATAAAATTCTGATTTGCAGAACGGAATTCCCGAACATTTAGTTTATTTATCAAAAATATAACTTGCTAATTTAAATAAGCTCAGGCATGTACAAAATATTTGAACTAATGAAATACAGTATTATCACGGCCTTATTCGACTGCGTTTGAGACATTTAGGAAATATTTTGAAAATATCGGTTTGAAGAAATGTACCCCTCAAGAATAGAAGTATTGTAGCAGTTTCTTGTCCCTTGTCAGCTTGAAATTACATTGTTGTGATTGCGTAATCCATAATTTATTATTATTCTTTGTATAAGACGGATTGTGGTAACTCAGAGCCGGCTCACAAGTTCTATGTTGGAGAGATAAAGCCCACAGGGGATGAGTTTGAAGCCACGGAAAAAGCCACACTCTTCTATAACGCCCATTTATGAACACATTTATCTTACTTCTGTGGAAGTCCGTTAGCACCAGCTGGAACTATACCCAGAAAAAAATAAGTTAGTAATTTATTTGATAAAGGCTAAATAATAATTTGTCCACTTTTATCTCACTGCCAAATGAAATAGGGACTTACCATGACAGTCCAGGCAACGAAAGCACTTTCTTTTCCTGTTGGACCACTCGCAATGTTGTAGTCGTAAACATTGAGATTTTCGCTTAAAGCTATCACAACTGCTTCGCTTGTGTCTGCTCACAATCAGTGACGGTTCCGCCACTGTCAAAGTATGTCCTATTTTCGTCACTGGACCTTCCACTAGTCCAGATTCTGAATGTAAGTAGTCAGTAGCTTGGAGACTTGTTACAATGAACAGGAGGAGAAAACAGAGGAGTGAGACTGAATAAATCTGCATTTTGCTTGATATTACTATTTAAAATTTCCTAGCAGTAACTGAACTATAGCAAGTCAGAAATAAAGCCTTTAAAAATATTTGGAGCCTCTCCCTGAATGGAACTGTTAAGTTTGCTCCGGTTGATTAGATATTTATACAGGTTTAAAAGACTTTTCTAGGAATTGGTCTTGGGGAATATTATGCGTTGGCTCGTTTACTTTGGCTGATGTCGTCATTGTACGTGCACCTAAAAATGAATCAGTTATCGCAGGATACCACATTTCTATCCAAGTTCAAAAGGTGTACGCGCTGTAAAAGTATCCGTACTTGAGTTGCATACTGGGTGAGGTGTATACTCACGTACATGTAATTGTGTAACATTGTTACTATTAAAATACCCCTGGAATTTAATACAAGCGCATGTGTTACTGTGACCTCGGGAGTTACACATAATGAGATACATAAATGTGTAGGAGTGTAAACAAATGTGACCTGTGAAATGGTGAATCATCTGCGTCGCAATTCTCGGTACTTACATGCGATGAGGCATTTCAGGCTATGTATGTGCTACAAGAGACAAATTCAAGGAAGGCAGACCTTTTGGTTGGGGTGTGCATGACGAAATTATTAGGAGCACCGGAAACTCAGAATAGATATGACGCATTCTGAAAATTATCTTTTAGTGGTTCTGAGAAATTCAATGGGGATCTACAAGACTTATCCTTCTCCTTTTAGATTTCCACAATTCCCCGATATTTCCCCCTGGCCATCTCCATTGTGGTTCAAAGATATATATGCTATAGATAAGACGAGATATAATGTAATTACGAATTCCAGTAATTATGTAAACTTACTCAACACCAACAAGCTGAAATGAAAATATGAGTGTGAATTTTTAAAATAGAATTTTAAAAAGTAATACTTGCTGAAATATAAGATACCAAAATGAAATAATCTGAATTATCCTCTACTGCTTCTCATTACGATGCACAAAACTATACTGTTATGTAAAATACACCTACAATTAGAAATTCAATGACATTAGTACTTATTTTGTTTAATATGCAGTTACTAAAAATTGTTATAGTCATAAGACTGAAAGACAATAAAGATTAATTAATTTTTAATTATTTTGTGTAATGATTATGTGCAAGGAGCAATAATTAATTGTTATTAGTGGTAAAAATGTTTGTATAAAGTTCTCCATGATAGTTGTTTTGTATTAGATATTCTATAATCCTTGCATATCTCTGCATCTAATTATTATGGATGTAAATAAACCTCGGGTTCAAAGGATTCTCAGCATACTTTGCACGTAAATTGTTGGCACTTGTTCCTGATCTTGGCATGTAGTTGCTTGTCCCACGTGTGTTCGCATGTATGTATGCTGATTTCTTCCAAAAAGAATTTTCCGCAAATTTCACACATACTGTCTCCCCCCATCTCTGAAAATACAAGACACTTTAGCTCTAACAAGCCTGTACTAATATTTTTATTACAGTACTATCACTAAATTGTAAGGTGAGACAAGAAACACTTCCTGTCAACACGGTATGAGAAATATTACGGATTTTTAAATCCAGCTGGATAATGATCATAAAACGTATTACATATGTGATTGAAGGTGACAGAATCAAAAGGGCCTAATTGTAAATCAATTTCTTTTGATGTAGTTTTATTTCATAATAATTTTTTATGAATAGCATACATATTCCGTGTGTTGTGTAGCCCACAAATCCCATGTATACAAAAATATTTAACTTGCTGGAACCATTTCTGGATTGCACGTTTCAGAGTCCCAAACTCCAAACTCATTAATTCAGCAAGGGCTGAATCAAAGTTCCTGGAAGCAATAATATATATCTCTAACACTCTGAGCAACAACATCACTATTTTCTTGTGTTTTGGCACCATTAGAATTAAGAAGATAATATAATTTAATACATGAGAGGTGCATGTGCTGTGCTCACTTGCGATGATTGAAAACTTTCCGTTAAATGTACTATTACTATAGCAGGAACGTAATTCGGTTTATTTCTGGGAACTTGGATGCCAATTTGTACCTTGCAGGTTAATCTTTATCAATTCAAGTGCTCTACTTGATTCAATGTGTCTACTCTATTTTTAAGAAATTAAGAAAAAAGGAGCCTGATAGCTCAAAAAGACACATGGCAGGCCAAAACAAGATAAAACTGACTGCGTTGAGCTCAAACTATTTAAACAATATGAAGTATGTATGTACGATGATGCATTGGGTGAGAAGGAATTTTCAGAAAACTGATTTAATTCGGAGAGCTAATGCAGGACACGTCAATTTTGAAGTTACTGTTCAGTTAGCAGTAATTTCAATAATAATTAAAACTATCCACATTTTTCTTTTTGTCCATGTTTGAAGAATGCAAAGATCTACAAAATAAATTCTAAATAACGGGAAATTAATTATATACATTTACTGTCGAGGGTTAACCCCACAATAAAAAAAGAATAAGCTATTGAATCAACATTTATTCAAAATGTAAATATTTTAACTTGATCAGGTGTCAATGTTTAGGCAGTGCGGCAATGAAAAAGTGAATATTAATGTTACACACAACAAAACAGGATATTTATGATCTCAGAGTAGTATTCCAACCCCATGCAACGTAATGATGAAGGCCAGCAGGGAATTGATTTGACAGGGAACCCAGGAAAAAGTTGTCTCCCAATCTTCTCGATGGCTGAGTTAAAAGCTCACTGATTCTCAGTACGACCTACCGGAACTACTACAATAGAGATATTGGTTACATTGTAAAAATTACAAAAAGTTACTCGGATGTGTCCATCAAAATTTCAAAATTAACTCACCTCTCCTTTGCTCGTATGAAACAATGCAACGCAATCTTCGTCTAGACCAAGAGCAATGTTCGTCTGCATTACATAGGGTCTTTGTCCCAAGATTTCCACACAAGTTTCGTTTTGACCGGTGACTAAATTGCAGGACCGAGTCTTGGATAGGATGTCTAATATCAGATGCCCCGAATTTCTTTAAATCTTGCAGTAAATTCTCCCTGACTTGTGCAAAAGCTCCAGCAAGAAGAAGAAGAGACAAAATTGCAAGGGAGCAAGACTTCATTATTCCTATTTAATATTTTTGAGTGTGATGGATAGTAGTACTCAGAGCTGTGTATGATCTCCAACTATCCCCTAGTTGCCCAGAATGCAATTATTTCACGCTTAGCTCGCTTGGCGATTACATCATTTTTTGCGAATGCTTATTTGACAAATCACAGTTCCATATCAAAAGACTACAGTGAAATTCTTCAGAAGTCGCTCATTTACAGTCGTACAGTTTCCTCTTACTTTGATTAATCTTAAGGATATGCCAACTTTTTGCAGAAATGACATATTGAAGAGCTATGTCCAAACTCTTATTCAGTGTCAGTGTTTGCAACTGAGTTGGGATGGAGCTGCAGCATTAATTGGTATCAGTTCTGCGCACAAGTTCAAGTAGACCATGAGTATTTCAAGTCAGGGTCAAGTTCGGGTCATGGTCAAGTTAAAAAGTAACTATAACTTGAGCGTCACGGTCAGGCTGGGGAGTATTACTTGAGTGCCAAGTCATGTTCATGGTCAAGTCTGATAATGTAAAACCTAGACCGTGAACCATGAGTAGTATTTCATGTACAGATTCAAGTAAAATAAAATTGTGCATGTCAAAGACAGGGCACAAAAACTTTCAAAATAACATTTCGCTACTTACTGTTTTCTTTTTCAACAATTTTCAACTCATGTCCAATATACATTTTTGGCTCCAATTAAATAGGTTACCTGTTGTAATAGCTTGCGTTAATATTATTTGCTCCAATGAGCAAGATTCTTTGATAAATCTTTTTCAGATATTATTGCATTTGTTTCTTGTTAATAATCATTTTAAATGCTTTTACAATTTTGAGAACACGTGAAAACAAAAGATATTGAATTAGTTTAAGCCATCAAATCAAGTGTAGTTTTGGTTGTACATGATCATGTTCAAGTGACGTATGAAGTACTTGATTACTTGACCATGAAATTTCAGGTAATTACCCGAACATGAGTCTCCATTTATTTATTTGAGTGAGCGAGCCAAAGCTCATAATCACAACAGCATGTTAATTAGTACATAGTCACAAATTTTGTTAGCATTATTTTACAAATATACCATAATCAAGTATACCATGGTTCAAGATCATATGAAAAAAATACTTGGCTTTCATGGTCAAGTCTGGAATTTACTTGACTTGAGCGCAGCACTGGTTGGTATATCATATGATACTGAAAAAATTGCTTGAGGCTTGAGGGTTGTGTTTTGAGTGTAGCCGATTCTTTAATCAAGTGAGGGACATTTGTGTAATTCCAAGAATTTGTTCCCAGTTTGAATTCACGTCGTTACAAAAATGGTAAACTCATCCGTTATTTATTTGACCTTCGAGCACCTGTATATCCTTCGAAGTTGCTGCATTACTAACAATGCACACTTAATTGTCACTTTGTCACATGGTCCAAAAAACGCTCGTTCGTTTTTCACCTAAAAATGGATATTTAAAATAAATTTTTGAAGTTCAAAATCATCGAAAAAACGGATTTTGGGTCTAGTGGAGATTCACGAGAAATTACGATAACTTTTGAATGAGATGCTGTATCTCTACCACTGATAACTCATTTGAAAGCAGCTTATATGCTCGATAGACTCGAATAATGCCAGCCAAAATTTTGAAATCCTATTTAAAATTTTACGGGATATTCAAATTCACCAATTTATTGACCAAATTGTCTACACATGCAATTTCAATAAGAGCAAAATAGTCTACGGGCAGGCAATGGGTACAGGTAAAATCCAATCAAATAGTCCATGCAATTAATCCGCTATTTTTCAGGAGACTGCATGCATATCATTTTAACTGTAAAAATGCCATGTAGCCATGTATTATTCAAGTAGACAATTTGACCTCTCTAACGACGATGATCTTGCAAGGGACTGTATTAAAAGAGAACGTCAAATGTTGTTTTGATCCCTGAATTAAAACAAGAATAGTTCAAACGAATGCTAATTTTTTATTATTACAATTATATTATAATTATTAACTATATTTATATAATTATATTAATATAATTTATATAATTATATTTTTTATTATATATAGTTATAATACTTATATTACATCATTTATATTTATTTATTTATATAATATTATATTTTGTATTTGTATTGTGCTATTTATACATATTAATATTATAATTTTACCTGTGCATTATTATACATTTTGCTACCTTATGCTTTTAGGTACCCTATACGTGTTCGATTATGAGTTTAATTCTATGCGCTTTGCCACTTATGCGTTTAGCTATGATACCCATGGTTCACGCGACGGTCAAGGGTCAACCCCTGGACGAGGTTGGGTCACAGCAGCCATAACTAGGAACCTATAACCTGTTATGGGGGAAGGGGGATTTGGGGAATGGGGCTCGCTTGTAGTGAGAGGGTACGTGATCAAATAATGTACTGTATGTGAGAGATGAGGCTAACGCTCATCTCTCCGTAGCTTGTTCTCATTCAAGAGTTAGCTTTATTATCTCGGATCTGATTCTTCATCTCACACAAGTTCTCTCATTTATATATGATTATAGTAATGCAGAGTCAGCTTATTCTTACTGATTACACAATATCCGATGGATCATACCAAATACTATTTGATTATCATGCACATTACAAAGAGTGACTTCATGTCAGTGTCTCAATAGAGTTATGTCGTAACAAACCCTATGGGAATCAGCAGCCATTACTGGCCACCGCAGATCCCTTTGGACCACGGTAACTATCGTTAACCACTCCCAGGACATGAGTCGCTGATCCTCACCGGGTCACAGCTGCCCATGACGAGGGTTGGCCAATTGAAAATGCCATGGCATTTTGGGCATTTTGCCTGCCGAAAATGCCCGGGCATTTTGGGCATTTTCAATTCATGGCATTTTCGGCATTTTCGGCATAATCCGCGTAGGGCAGGCATTTTGGGCATATTCAATCGTTTCTTGGGATACTTCTGCCTCGACGCTATCTATTATTTTTTCAGCAAGGTAAATTTCGAGACATGTTTTGTTTGAACCAATGCAAATATCTTTATAATTGCATACCTGAAAGTTCATTAATTGTAGCGTGTCGCGTGTCTTGATTCATTATACTAAAATTTTTATTATCATTATTTTAAATCTCATTCCATTTTCTTAATTTTAACTTGAGGTTTGATCACGATACCTCGAATCAATGACAATATTCAGCTTCATTTGTCAAACATTGGTAAAAATAAAATGTTGTGTAATTACTTTCATAACAAGCAGTTGGATTATACCATAAAGTGGCGTGCTCGCACGACAGTTTAAAAGCCCAGTGGAGGAAATCGCTTTAAGTTCACAAGAATCAGCGTTGGTCAAATCATTCTAAACAAAGTCAGACCCGAGTTCCTCAAAACAAATTAGACATGATTATCACGTGTATAAAATATCACTGCAATCCCCGAACTGGAAAAAATATTTTATATGACGACGAAAACTTTTCACGAGTCCGAAGGTGAGTTGATGTTGAGGATATTGTTGAATTAAATTAACAATACACAGGGGAAGAAACGGTGTAGGAATGCTAAAAGTTTACAAATTGCGATGATTTAGATTAATTCATTCTGTAAAATGCATATTTTTAAATGAAGTTTGACATGTAAAAATCTTTAAACAAGAGCGGTAAATAATGATTATTTAAACAAAGCGAAAATGCCCAAAATGCCTGCCGAAAATGCCCAAAATGCCGGGCATTTTGACAGTTGGGCATTTTCGGCATTTTTGGCATTTTCAGGGCATTTTCAAGCGGGCAGGCATAAAACCGAGGGCATTTTCATTTGGCCAACCCTGCCCATGACCATCCCTCAGGGAGCTTTCCGGATACCACGTTCAGGTTCTGAAGAGCTCCCCTCTCTTAGTCCGTTTCTTCGGAGACTCAATTCGTTTTAAAGCTGGTTTCATTTCTGGCCTTATAGGTGTAAGCGTGTTTGACAGCTTTGCTATTATTGGGAAACAGAGGGGAAAAATTATTATTACAGCTTCTGGCAAATAGTTAGTTTGCAGAAACTATAAGAAAGGTAAATTATTTGCGATTTTTGAAAATTTTGAAATTCTAGTCCGTGAAAAAAGCTCATGAAAAATTTAATTAGGGTATTTTTTTAAATGAATTATGCTTAAAAATTATTAAAGCTATGAGAACACCGAATTACTACAAAATCTTCACAAAAACGAGGGTTTGAATATTCAACACAATATTCATTGGAAAAAAAAATTAGTAGGTGACACCACCCGAGAGGTTCAACGGTTTTGGAGGGAAAACCTACAGGTCCCTGCCTAGTTATTGACTCCGCCAACCGAATTATCTTAAAATGGCATCAAAAGGTAGGAAGAATCAAAAGAAGAGCAGAAACTCCCTGAATTACTTTGTCAGTGAGGTACCATTCAAGCCCGAAGCAAGGATGCAAAAGTGAGTGTTTTTTAAAATTATAGCTCGAAATTCCTTGAAAAAACCATGACAAACTCTTTTACACATAATTACTTTGAATTTTGTTTTTCTGAAATTTTACCAATTTTAATTTTCAGCTCTCTTACTTTTAGTAACCATGAGTTTAGTGGTAGTCACTGTTACACCCATGTTTCATCTATAGTGAAAAAACTTTATTTTTTCATGTAGTTTCTTTCATCTACTTCTATTAACTAAGCAATTATTGAAATAATAAATAATGTACAGGATGTGATGGACTCTTCCCTAACTTGTAAGTTGTAACCAGGATCTGTAAAAAAAAATCGAGCTCATGTTTGGAATAAAATTTTCTTGTGGAATTTGTTAAAATTCAAGCATTTACCTGTGTGTACAGGTCCACCTTATAAGGTTTAAGTCTTGACATGAGCGATGCAATACTTTACAAATATAAAATAAGAATCATTCGATTAGCACATGAGGTTTTGCGGATATTATTTATTTATCAAAAATGTAACATTAATTTTATAACAAGTGCGAGCATGTAGAAAATGGTTGAATTGATGAAAAACAGAAATATAGAAATAACTCTTATAATTATTAGAGCCTTCAGTTGAGATACTCAGCGCACACCATGGAATACTGGAATACATTCCATAATTATTATTATTATCCATACAGTAGTAAGGCTTGTGTTAACTCCGACCTGGAACAATGAAGCACTAATAATGCACAGAATAAGTAGATACATTGGAGAAAGCCCACAGGGATGTAAGTATTTGAAACGATGGGAAAAGCCGGGGTGTGCTCTGACGTCTCCTTTGCACATTTATTTTAATTCTGGTGAGGTCCGTTAGCTCCAGCTGGAACTTTCGGGTACAAAAAATTAATTAATTAGAAATTATACAAATAATAATTATTATTATTACTGTAATTCCACTTAAAATGATTCCACTGACAAATGAAATAAGTAATTACCATTACAGTTCGGGCAGCGAAAACACTTTCTTTTTCTATTAGTCCAGACGCACTGTTGCAGCCGCATACATTGAGATTTTCGCTTAAATTTGTCACAACTGCTTCGCTTTTGTCTGGTCACCGACAAAGTCACAGTTTGTCCTTCTTTCGTTACGAGACCTTCCGCTAGTCCAGATTCTGAATGTAAGGAGTCAATGGGCCGGAAAATTGTTACAATAAATAGGAGGAGAAAACACAGGAATGAGATTGAATAAATCTGCATTTTGCTTTATATTATTTACAATTTTCCAGCAGAAGTTGAACCAACAAGTCAGGAATAAAACCTTTAACTCAGAAAAATACTGAGCCTCTCCCTGAATGGAACTGTTAAGTTTTTTCCAGTTGATTACATATTTATAAAGAACAAAGCTCTTTTCTAGGAATTGGCATTGACGAACATTATGTTTTGGATCGCTGACTTTGGCTGACGGCCTCATTTCACACTCAATAATGAATCAGTTTTCGGAGGATACAAGATTTCCATCAATACCAAAAAGGTGTGCGTCAACCCGTCATAAACGACTTGTAATGGTTAGTGTATTTATTCACGTATATTTACATATACATATGTAAGTATCTACATCTACATATGTACATTTGTACTATTAAATGTATATCCCTGAAGGTGCATGTAAACTCACTTGCTTTATACTTTAAGAGTTAAATATTTGAGTATAAACAAGGAATTGCAAGATCACGAATCATCATCTCCTTCTTGGCCTTTATACATATGGAAGGCGGAATTTACGTTCTGGTGCTATTTTGTAATGAGGAGACACATTCTGAGAAGGTGGAGCATATGTATCTTCTGGTATTAACATATACACATCAAAGTAAAAAATTTGCAGAAGTGAAAACTGGGAATTAAAAGGTGCTCAGAATATAATCAGGCTACAGGGAATATGAGATCCACGGAATAAACTTTTACAACGGATGTTTCCAGTTTTCCCCACCCTTTATTTCCTAAGCATTCCTAGTGTGATTCATGTATTCTAATTATTAGATGAGCTTTTATAAATTAGTCATGTTACAAAATCACGTTCAAATGAATTGATGACGAATAATTTATTGGTTATAATAATTAGTATTTAAAGCATTTGTGCATATAAGATATTGAAGGAATTTTCAAACATGCATTTTTTATTGGGATTGTTCGCAGATAAAATTAATCGAACAAGAAAGAGAATGGGGATGCTCCCAGAAGTGCTTTTATTTCATAGAACTCTCCTTACCTTGATACTGTTTACCATGCTGAAGAAGATCCCAGCTATGTTTGAAATAATTTCTATTGGTATTAGTTTTTTTCTCTAGTTGGTGTTAAAACAGATGGTTTAGTAAACAATGGTGAAAGTGACCATGTTGTCACACAATGTTCTTTGCATTACACATCACATTCATATTTGAGACTATTATAAAACCAAACTGTGAAAGGATTTATTTTACTTTTAAATTGTTGGCATCTGTTCTTGGCTTGTGTTTCATAAACTTCGTTCCCAAAGTTTTTCATTCCCAAAATATTTTCCGCTGTCTCTCCTCCAATCTTCTAAGTATTAGAGGCTTCACAGTACTGTACTTGTATGTATTTGTTATTCCAGTACTATTCATTTTATTACAGCTAAAGACACTTTTTACATCTATATCAGATCATTCGATCAGACAATTTAACCTAGTGGTTAATCCATCCGTTTTGTTTCAATTAGTTAAGCTATACGCTGTCTCCGCCTGGCCAAATAAGTACTGTTTTTTTTTTTCAAAACAATCATGTTTTTGAGGTTAAAGACATTCAAGTCTGTTTCTGAAATACTCTGCATTAATCCCAATACACGTGTACCCGAACCCGACTGTGAAATGTTGGTTCAAATTTCTAAAACAATAATAGAATTAGAAAATAATAAAATTATTATTATATTCTTTCTGCAAACTTTGTTGATTTGTACACAGTACATACACATCCCGCAGACTAATTTTCAACTTTTTAAAATGTTTGGAAAATTTTACTTGGAAAAAATATTGTTACATTTATATACCTCCCTTGGCGTACTTTGAGAAAGATAATAATTGGTCATTGGGGTTTGCATCTGTGGAAGATGAAGTAATAAATTGATGACAATATGGTGATTGATTTATTTGGAATAAAAATCGGTAATAAAATATGAAATGCTCAGTATAATCTTTTAAAATAAAAATACGACATCAATTAAATTGAACGCTTAACAAATTGCTCTGAGTGGAATCATGTGGAATGTCCTGATATCGGCTTCCATTTTGATTTCGATATACTTATACAAACAAAATAACATGAAAGACCTTTTTTCAAAAGCTGTTATGTCCTTAAATGACATGTATTGTACACAATAAATACATTCTTCACAAGTAGCGATTCCAACCTGATAAGCAGCTGAAGCAGCTGACTGTAAGTAATGAGGTAGGGGAAGCTGAAAATACTCGTTAATAAAGAGTACTAATAACTAATAAATACATAATACTAGACGCTATTTCAATGGAATTTGGTACGCTTCCAAAAATTCAATATCAGTGTCAGCAAAAGTGACAGTCCAAGCACTAACGGAATGTTTTACTCCTGATCGCGATAAAAACCAAATTCAATGTATATACATACATACCAAGAACTGCCATGGTACTTTATTCCTGTGGAAGTTTGACACATCAGACAGTCAAACCTAAATAATTGTAACTACTAACAAGCAAAGTCTTCCGATGTGACATTCAGAATTAAATGAAAATTGGTGGAATTGTAGGCACTACTAATAGTGTTCACACAAACCACAAACTTGACGCCATCTCCTCTGGGTTCGGGCAGTAGGACATCTGAAAGTTTGATTTTTTTTGAAAGTTTGACAGGGGGGACCCTTCATCGCTGGAATTTTTTCATGTTAAATCCCATAAGAAAAATCCATTTTCGCAACTCGAACAAAATCCAAACCAATGTTCACACATGCTGGAAACATGTTCATAAATAAAAACACTAGTCTCGACTTCCAGGGTACACAATTTGGAGAAATAAGCCAATTCTCAACATTATAGGAATTATTTTATTCAATTCGTCTATTATTTGTTTCACAAATATTATTGTTTTCACTTTCACAACCGAAAAATAATGTAAATGTATCAACACGTACATACGTATCGGCTTATTTCTGCTCAAATTGTGTACCCTTGAAGTCGAGACTAGAGTAATTTTGTAATGAACATGTTTCCAGCATGTGTGAACATTGGTTTGGATTTTGTTCGAGTTGCGAAAATGGATTTTTCTTATGGGATTTAACATGAAAAAATTCCAGCGATGAAGGGTCCCCCCTGTCAAACTTTCAAAAAAAATCAACCTTTCAGATGTCCTACTGCCCGAACCCAGAGGAGATGGCATCAAGTTTGTGGTTTGTGTGAACACTATTAGTAGTGCCTACAATTACACCAATTTTCATTTAATTCTGAATGTCACATCGGAAGACTTTGCTTGTAAGTAATTACGTTCCCTTACTTACAGAAATCTCAATCCCCATCCCGAGAATTCATATTGCGTGGCCATATTTGTTTTTATGGTAATAATGTCAACGGACTTTGCACAGACCGTACACTATACTGAGACTATACTGCAGCTGGTACTTAATATTAGAAAGTCATGCGAATGCGTGTTTTACTTACTCACTTTAAAAGAAAGCGTCGATTATTTAACATAATCATTAGAGAGAAACAACGCAAAGCGTATGCTGGAACGTTTAGCCTTTCTCTGAAAATTAAAATATTATTAAAATAAAAAAATATACAAATAAGGGCTGCTTGTACAATTGCTCATCGCCATTAGTTCCAGACTTGCAGCAGCATTAAAGGAACAGAATAACAATTGCTTTTGATCGCTGGAAGTTGTTACGTCGAATATTTGACGCTGGAATAACGTAAATTGTTGCCAAAGAACAAGGGACAAAATGGCTGCAATCGACAAGTACAAAATGGGAGACAAAGTTTTTGGAAAATTGCATGGGCGGTCACCATGGCCAGGGCTAGTATGTACAACATACTAATAGATATAGGAATATTTATTTATTGAGTAGTAGAAAAAGTCAATAAAGTGCTTGAGGCTGATTTCGAATCATTTTCTTTTCATAGGTTTTGCAACGTTGTTCCACCAAAGTAGAGAAATATGAAGTGTTTTTCTATGGTAGCTACGATGTGTAAGTTCCTACAAATACAATATTATTATTAGTTAAAAGAATTATTACTCACACATACGTATAAGCATTGTGGATCCGGATTTTTTACCTTGACTCTAATAAACTTTCTAGAGCGGAATTGAAGCCTGTGATGATGTATCCGTACACACCAGAAAATATAACCAAGTTTCAAGGTATCAGCAAGTTCTCGTCGCGATTCAAGAAGGCTTTAGACGAGATCCAAGCTGATGTAACATCATTTGTGACTGCTGGAGAATTAAAACAAAACGGATCGTTGAAGGTTGGTTGTAGTTCTGCAGAAAAAAGTATACTAATTGCGTTCTGTAGAATATGAATGTTTTCGTCTGAGAACAAATAATTGTTTTTTAACTGTCGCGTGTGCGAGAACATTGAATAATTTCATACGATGTTTGAAATCCTGTTACCTTGGATTCAAAATTTCAATTTCCTCGAACAGGTGTCAGCACTGCAAGTTACAACTAAAAGTGCGGACTCGGAAGCAGTGCTCGGCACGGGTACGAAAAATCGGTACCCGTATCCGTACCCGAAGTGCGGGTATTTAAATAACTTGTACCTATACCCGTACCCATACCCGAGTATCCGGGTACAAATTTTTCGTACCCGTACCCGCAATGTCATCTCAATCCATGTACCTGTACCCGTATTGTACCCGTACCCGAAAATACTCGAAAATAGTACCCATACTCGGGTATCTCAGTGTCGTCCCCGTACTCGTACCCGGGTACTTTATCGAGATTTGTTTTAATGTAATACATAGTACGTTATATGTAATAATGTATGACACCTGAGTGGGTAATTTTGACTAGCTAGAGAGGTATTTGACATTGTATATTTTATTGAAGAGTAGAGCGTTTTTGATTAGAAGTAAAATTATCCCCATTTGATTGTTTATGGGCTGATGGGCGAAGTATTTTATAGCACCGTCCATATGTATATGCATTTTTGGCTTGGGACTTGGCTACTCGATTTTTCACTTTTTGATTTATTCGGCCTTTTACATTAATTTTCTCATCTCAGTAGTTCTGTGTACATGTAACTCATTAATATCTTGTTACAAATATCCGCCTTTTCCTAATCAACTACCAATTACAAAAAATATCTTGCCATCCAACTCATCGGAACTCTAATTTTTAAATTGTATTCATTGTGGTTAATGAAGTATCATGTGCATACGTGTTAATCAGACTATTTATGCAATTAGTGACAAAATACTACATTATGAAGACGTTTTGTATAAAATTTCGTTAAATCCTATTCTCCACTTCTATTTTGATATTATTCCTCGTCTGTTTATTATTTTTCTTCCTAAAACATGTTTCCATAAAAATATATATTATAGATATAAATATATATTTTAGTAACACAGTCTGAAATACAGTTACTGCATGTTGTAAGGTTAAAAGGGTATTAACAATAAGCTATATGTATTCAGAATTACTAAAAATACCGACAGAATTTTCCAACGGAAGTTCCATTATTTTCATAAAATTCATCAAAATGTCTCAAATCTCAACATATCCAAATACTCGGGTACAATGGTCGCGGGTACGGGTAAATGACACCATTATACCCGTACCCGGTGGGTATATACCCATTTTGAAATCCTTGTACCCGTACCCGTATCCGTACCCGAAATTTTGAGCCGACCAAAGTGTACCCGGGTAGTACCCGGAATTGTTCGGGTACACAAAATCCGTACCCGGGTAGTACCCATACCCGTACCCATACCCGTTTACCCGAGTATTAGAATTTAGAATTTATTCTGGAATCTTTCGGGCGGCGCCCATATCATCCGTTACATGAATTTACAAGGCTATTAAATCAAAAAAATTTCTAATGCTACAATTAAGTATGTACTTATAGATATCACAAACAAAATTACAGGAAGGATTGCGGAATACCGCGATGAGAGATTCGCTATTCTTCAGAGAGTTCATAGGGTACTTGGCTAGATATTGTGATCTCGAAGAGTTAAATACTGGGCATCTTACAAGGAGGTGGAGCATATTATTCTCTTCCTTTAAGTAACATAGATTACATATATCTGATGGAGACAACTTAAAATTAAACTTGCCTAGGTACAACGTTTCTGAGCCGATTCTAATATTAGCAAAAAGACGCGTATACTGAAATGGTATGTTAAATAAGAGATAGTTCGAGGTTGAGAAATGATTTTTGATAGATTGGTACATAGGGTTTGAAGATGATTTTTTAATTCTCTGAAGGTCCTCATTAATTAAATATTCACTAATCGAAGCAACAATACTCCGATAAAAGCCAGCCACATATTCTGCCGATTGAAACTCCCAGACCGAGGCATAACCATGTTTGTACAGAAGATCGCGAATAAAATTAGTCCATGTGGGTTTTGAAGTGGAAAGCATATTCTTGCTGACAAGTCTCAGTCTTTCGTAGCAAATGCGGATCAGTCTGTTTTGCGGTAGGAGTAGGATTTTGAACCAGAATTTTATGGCTAGTTCTATAATCTGAGTCAGTAATTTTAGTCTTCCTGTTTCGATTCTAACTATATATGACGGAGTGTTGTAGGGTAACCATAACAATTTTTTCAGGAATTGTGTTTGAACCTTTTCTAGTTCGTCGGACGTATTAATTCCCCAAATAAAGGCTGAGTAAGTGCACGTTGGGATTACAATTGAATCCAATAGTTTCATTCGTGCCTGCCACGAGTCTGTCTTAGTTGAGCTAAGTATTTTTATTGTTGGGCCAATTTTGGCGAGAGCTTTTTGTTTCATTGCTACGGCTGCTTTTTGAAAAGATCCTGAGGGTGAAAATAAGATTCCTAGATATTGGTATTCCGAAACTATCTCTATCTTTTCTCCTTTTAGGTACCACTTCCATGACTTCGCAATGTTGCCCCCACGACGGAATACCATTATCTTGGTCTTAGAAAGGTTGATTTTTAGGAAGTTAATGTCGCAGTATTCGTCGAGAGTATTGATTTTGTTTTGCAGCGATAATTTTGAGTCGGCCAGAGTTACATTATCGTCTGCAAGAAACAAATGGTTTACGGATTCTGAACCGCCTAAACTAACTCCTGCTGTATTTTTGTTTTGGAAGAAATTATCTATATCTGCAATGTATAAGGCAAATAAAAGGGGACTGAGGATATCGCCCTGGAGGACTCCTTCAGTAATCTCCATTGGGGAAGTGTGTTCGTGCCTAACCCTGACTTTTAAAATGGCGTTATCATAAAGGTTCTTTATAACTTTGATAAACTTTCCACTCACTCCTATGTTGTCAAGCTTCTTCCAAAGCACGTCGTGACGGAGTGAGTCGAACGCTCTTGCTAGATCTACAAAAAGGGCAAAAAGTTTCCCCCCAGGGGCGCGTAGTCTATATTGTATAATTGACATTAGGCAAAATATTTGATCAGTGCACCCTCTGTGTCTTCTAAAGCCTGCCTGTGTCTCAGGGAGAGCATTATTCGATTCACACCATTCAGATAATCTGTTGTACAAGATACGTGTAAAAAGTTTGGTAATTGTGTTAAGTAATGCTATTCCCCTGTAATTACTTGGGGTGTTCTTGTCGCCATTTTTGTGAAGCATGAAGATCTCAACTTCAGACCAAATCTTGGGGGTAATTCCTGAAGAGAAAATAGTATTAAATAGGTTAAGGATATGTGTCTGAAGTTCGACCGAAGAGTTTGTCCAAAATTCGTTGCTAATATGATCCGTGCCTGGCGACTTATTGTTTTTAAGGGCGGTAAGAGCCGTTTCGAGTTCAACAAGAGAGATTTCTGCATCTAAGTCTGCGTCTGTTTTGGAAAAACGTACTGGGCTTAATGTTAAGTGTCGTGAGGGCATAACCTGTCCGTAAAATTCTTCCCATTTAGAGGTACATATTGGGTTGTCTGCTACAGGCCTGTATCTAAACTGATTTAAAAATCTCCAAAATATTGATGGGGTACTTGTTTCTCTTAAGCGCAATTGAATAAAAAGAATGTGGTTTTTCTTTTTCGACTTTACCAAATTACTGTGCTCCTTTCTGGCATTTGTGAAGCGTAAGTGAGCTTGCGACGTGTACAGACTTCTACGTAGATCTTTAAGGCTTTGGATCACTTTTTGCCGCGATTTTCGACATTCATGGTCATACCAAGGTCTAGTTCGAGAGCCAGGAGGGAGTGATTTTACTTGTTTCTGCATATTGCATTGAATGGCAGCGTGCTTTACCGAGAGTGTTATGGCTTCGTTTAGGTCATCCACGTTCAATCCCTGTGGAATACAAAGTAGACGATTATTTAGGTGCATTACATAATCATCACTACTACCTGACCATTTGTAAATCGTTCTATTTATAAGGTTATTATAGTATGGTTGTACCACTTTAGTCTTAGTAATATCCACTAAATATAGACAGATAGGTAAGTGAGGAGAGGAAGGAATATCAAGCACGTTAAAGTTATGAACATGAGTGCTTCCAACAGTGTTAGACCAGCAAAGGTCAATTACGCTACTGCCCTGAGGACTGATATAAGTCATAGCTGCTGGATAGTCACTCAAGGATCGCCCGTTAAGCAAAATTAGGTCATGCTCTAAGAACTTTTCTGTAACCCCTTTCCCACGAGTATTAACTTTTAGATCAGAGGATTTCCTACATTCTTTTAGCAAAGCATTTTGTAATGGGGTGAGTATGTTGTTGTTAAATTCTCCAACTCGTGCATTCATATCACCAATAATGAATATACATTCTCCTGGCATTCTCATGGCTATTTCTTCGTAAATATCGACAAGCCTCAAAATCATGCAATTGCTCGTATTGTCTGGACGTATGTAAACGAAAAGAAGTATAAGTATTCTATGTGTATCATTATTTTTTAGCACTACAAGACTGCAAAAATTATATAAATTTGTAAAATCAATAATGGTGAAACAATTTCTTACAAATATAGCTAATCCTCCACTTGATCTTCCTAATGATTTTAATTGGACAGCTGGATTTACATTAATTATAAAATTTTTAAATTCATTACCAATTAGTTTTAAGGATGGTGCCGTAGACCAAGTCTCGGCTAAGCATAAAATATCCGACTCTAAAAGAGTCTTTGTCAATTTTGTTCAAGTTTAAAAAATTACAAAGGCCAGTGCAGTTCCAGTAAGTAACTGTACATTTGGATGATATTGGGTCGCCAGATTCCTAGGATGATGGGTTGGAGTTGTGGGAGTTGGTAGGTTTTAAGCCCGGGATTAGAGGAATCTTCATCAATTGTTGGCCATTTGATTCGTAGTATTCTTCTCCTGATGAGGTTCTTACAATTAGGTACCTGTTCGCGTATATACTGCTCCTTGTCATCTTCTCCTTTAGTTCTTTCTTCTTCTTCAAGAGAAGGGAGAGGATTTCTTGTTGCTGTTTAGACAAGTCATCATTCACCGAGATTTGTGACCCTTTCAGGCGAGAGCACCTCTTCTTAAATTCGTAGATTTTCCCACGGTTTTTGAATTTGAGTTTGTAGAGGCACTTTGACGGCTGGGGTGACTTATTGGAGAAAGCTATAGGCTCTGCGTCAAACCATTTGAGTATTTCCTGCTCTTCATCAGCTGAGTCGCATAATTTAGCCACTAATTCAGTCTTGATAACCGAGTTGGCACTGTTTTGACTATTTCTGGATGGGGCTGATAGTCCTCGGACAATTAGGTTACCGTTGCGTTCTGTGGCTATGAAGTTTTTATTATTGTCGGTTTGGAATAGCTTAGTCTTGAGGTCCAGAATTTCCTCTGTTTGAGTCTTTGATAGAGATTCTAGGGTTGAGATCTGACTGCCGTGTGACTTTAAGACACCGTTGTTAATGTTGTTTGCCGTGATAAGCTTCTTCATTTTTTCCTGGATATCGTCAATTTTGTCCAACCTCTTGTCAATATCATCAAGTTTTGCGAGTTTTGTCTCCATATTGCATAACTTCTCCATTACTTCCTTCAGTTGAGTTTCCATAATCAAATATAGTACTTTAGTTGCTTGGATAGGATGTATGTGTACTAAGCTTTAAGGGAATAAAATTATTATTGTTCGATCCAAGTGACTTGCCTGTAATCCCGCCTGGACCAAGACTCCCGCCTTTGAAAACCAAAAGAATTTTGAGAACTTAATCTCCTGTCTCAGCCCAGGCACCAGCATATGTATATATGTTTGGCAGTTGCGTTTGTATGTTTTCAGTTGTTTATGTAGCTGCAATTGCAGGCTGAACAAGGGAAATTTTGGTGTGAAGTTAAATCAGTTTTCACGACTAAAAGTACGAGTTTAATTTGTATTTTTCAACTTTTTTGGAAACACTATAAATGATTACTGCTAATTGGTATAGTCTGCGAGACTTACATGGGTTGGTTTGCAAATAAATTGAAATAATTATTGGACTTAAGAAATTTGTACAGTTGCAGTTTTGGTCTTCCCGCCCTCCAAAAAACCGTACCCGTATCCGTACCCGAAGTGCGGGTATTTCAATAACTTGTACCTATACCCGTACCCATACCCGAGTATCCGGGTACAAATTTTTCGTACCCGTACCCGCAATGTCATCTCAATCCATGTACCTGTACCCGTATTGTACCCGTACCCGAAAATACTCGAAAATAGTACCCATACTCGGGTATCTCAGTGTCGTCCCCGTACTCGTACCCGGGTACTTTATCGAGATTTGTTTTAATGTAATACATAGTACGTTATATGTAATAATGTATGACACCTGAGTGGGTAATTTTGACTAGCTAGAGAGGTATTTGACATTGTATATTTTATTGAAGAGTAGAGCGTTTTTGATTAGAAGTAAAATTATCCCCATTTGATTGTTTATGGGCTGATGGGCGAAGTATTTTATAGCACCGTCCATATGTATATGCATTTTTGGCTTGGGACTTGGCTACTCGATTTTTCACTTTTTGATTTATTCGGCCTTTTACATTAATTTTCTCATCTCAGTAGTTCTGTGTACATGTAACTCATTAATATCTTGTTACAAATATCCGCCTTTTCCTAATCAACTACCAATTACAAAAAATATCTTGCCATCCAACTCATCGGAACTCTAATTTTTAAATTGTATTCATTGTGGTTAATGAAGTATCATGTGCATACGTGTTAATCAGACTATTTATGCAATTAGTGACAAAATACTACATTATGAAGACGTTTTGTATAAAATTTCGTTAAATCCTATTCTCCACTTCTATTTTGATATTATTCCTCGTCTGTTTATTATTTTTCTTCCTAAAACATGTTTCCATAAAAATATATATTATAGATATAAATATATATTTTAGTAACACAGTCTGAAATACAGTTACTGCATGTTGTAAGGTTAAAAGGGTATTAACAATAAGCTATATGTATTCAGAATTACTAAAAATACCGACAGAATTTTCCAACGGAAGTTCCATTATTTTCATAAAATTCATCAAAATGTCTCAAATCTCAACATATCCAAATACTCGGGTACAATGGTCGCGGGTACGGGTAAATGACACCATTATACCCGTACCCGGTGGGTATATACCCATTTTGAAATCCTTGTACCCGTACCCGTATCCGTACCCGAAATTTTGAGCCGACCAAAGTGTACCCGGGTAGTACCCGGAATTGTTCGGGTACACAAAATCCGTACCCGGGTAGTACCCATACCCGTATCCGTACCCGAAATTTTGAGCCGACCAAAGTGTACCCGGGTAGTACCCGGAATTGTTCGGGTACACAAAATCCGTACCCGGGTAGTACCCGTACCCATACCCGTTTACCCGAGTATTACCCATACCCGTGCCGAGTACTGCTCGGAAGTGAATGAAAATGTTCCAGGCGTAAACTTAAACAAACGTCAAGATGGTGTAGCGTTTTTGAACACACATGGACATGGTGCAACCTCAAAAGCTATTGAAAATGGTTCAGTGTTGATTGATGTCGAAAACTATTCTGACGTCCGTCAAATGTTATTTGAGACGCAACTTGAGCCGAAGAAAAGTAGTGATGTGGATTGCACTTTCAGGTGCTATGATGGCGAGATTCGGGTTCATGCAGCCCTGTTCCGGAATTGGCTTGCGGAAGATTCACAAGTATATATAAACAAAACATCATTTTAGGGATACATTCAATTGAAAGCAGATCACCTACAGGTTTTTGGTATTTAAATGAAATTCGTTAATTTTTTCAGAACTTTTTGCCGGTCAATTTGGAATTCAATCTGAAAATTTGGACTACATCAGAAGTGGCTCCCATTGTGGTTCTTATGTACACTATTCAGCCTGTGATGAAACTGAATGTGAGGGCGAAACAAGCTTTCAAGAAGATACAGCAATATTTGAGCAAAACAGGATTTAACATAAACATCCCCAAAATAGTTGACCCGGTTGAGCCACTGGACTTAGAATTGAAATTTCGATGTACGAGAACTTCACCCAGGAGTGGAAGAAAGTCTTTTTATTATGTAGTTTCTTCGGATACATTTCTAGGTAAACTCGAGCTAATTAATATGATTAGCAAGGATCTGTGCTTATGTAGAATCTTTATATAATTTCTTGTGCACTATTTTTCAGACGCTTGCGATGAGTGCAAGTTTAGCGGATTGGCAGGGAATCTCAAGAAGCATTATCTGGACATCCATGGAAACGGAGGTTAGTACTAAAAAAAATGATCCATAACTAATGTGAGTTGTACACGGCGTTTCAAATCCGCTCTCGAGTTTAAATTTTTCTCACGAATTTTATTGTATTGAGAACATGTACTCCAAATCGTCTATGCACTGCTTCAAATCGGTCAGCATTTCCAACACACGGAGCAGAGGAAATTCGGAATTGCTTTTTAGAAAATTAAATATGTAAATGTCATATTTAAATGATATGCTCTTCACAAAATAAATTCGTGATTTGTATTTACTTTCCAGAAAAACTTCGGAGGAACCGTTGCTAGACGTGTGAACGGGAAACGAATATATGTATATACTAATCAAGGAGTGTGAGTTATGGTTACGTCAAAAGAGATAATGTGGGCAGTATTGCCAATTTTTCAGCGGATTTTCTATTAATTAAACATTTATTAATTAAAATAAATTCCAGCTAAGGTTTGAAACAAAGTATAACGATTCTTACGATAATGACACCTTTCTTACCCGTATGTACTACCAGCGGTGGATTAATAAAATAATTTTTACCCTGGCCCTAACCCTCAAAATAGATTTGTGGACCTTAACACATGATATCTGCAATCTGAGGGCCTTAGTAAAAATTTTTTAACCTGGCCCTAAATTTGTTTACCTTGGCCGGGCCAGGGTGGGCCACCCCGTAAATCCACCCCTGTGTACTATGTACGTATAATAAGCATGTCATTAAATTTAACTTCTCTTTTCTGTGGAAACTTTTCATGCGGATCTTATAAAAGTCTAGACATTGACCTGGGTCACCCTTAAGGTTCCATTGGTAAATGAGCAAAACAGCATTTCACAAAAATGTGCCACTAACACATGAAGTTACTGTACATTTACATAAAAAATAAAACTTAAGAGCAAGTGTGAGTTTGTACAAAATGGCTGGATTTGTGAAAATCAAAAATGAAATATTATCACATCCTTCAGTTGCGTTCAGGATCAGGATATTTAGTTTCTTGTTTGTTGTCAGCTTGAGATTGCATTGTTGTGTATACCTTATTTATTTTCATTATCCATATGATAACATGACTTGTATTAGCTCCAAGCTGGAACAATAAACTTTATTGTTGCAGCTAATTAAAACATATAAGTACTTAATTAGATGTGGGATCTGGACGGTAATCAGGATGGTAATTATTACTATTATCCCATGGGCTAGTTATTAACCACGCTTGCTGCACAAATCTAAAAAATATGTTTACGCAGAATTATATTTCGGATCTAACAGTTGTCCAAAGTAATCTGCTCATAAAGGTATGGACTATTTTCTAACCTAAAACTAAGTCAAACTGAAGAGAAGCAACTTCTCTGCCCGCACGGAGTTCGGAGTCCGGAATCCTGCTTTATTACACTGGCGTGCAATGCTGTTGGAACAACGTAAACTCTGAGACTCAGGGTCTAAATAATCTTGGAGTTTAGTACTTATCTATAGTGCTTTTTCTTGCTTTTATTCAGTTTTTTATGCTGATTATAAATCTGCAAAAAAAAATTGTTGTAAGAAAAAACGAACAAAAACTAAAAAGCATCCAATTATTCGTGTGCATTAGTGTTGGAACACGACCGACTACGGTACAATCTGAGCCCGGTAATTGAAGGTACGTAATTTTATTTTAAACAAAATGAATCACAAACACATTTTAGTGTCTTTTAGAATTCCTGGATGCATTTTGACACATTTAGGTCAAGATGGAACCACGAAGAAAGGAGATTCCAATACCGGCGAGAGAGTTAGTGATCGAGAAGTGGAGGAATGACGAGAAAAAGCCTCCAACGTTTAGGCAGATTGCCCAAGAGGTCCGCCTAAGACCCTCAGCGGTATTTAATATTATAAAAAAAATACAAGACGACTACTGTCGTAGAAAATCTGCCCGAGAGGGGTAAAGATTGCATTGTCACCCCCGCGTGGAGCCGATAATTATCTGAAAGGTCAAGAAACACCCAAGACTGATCTCATCTAAGATCCTCTCACAGGCGCATTTTGAGATGGAAATGATTGCCCATCATTGATGTACCTAAATAGTTTAATTGTGAGTACTATACTACCAGTTTTGGGTTTGAAAATGCTGACCAATTCTTTTGTAAAACCATCAAGCACGACATTGCTTGTCATTTTCCTATCTCCTATAATTGATAATGTCATTAAATATCTATCATTATGTATCATGAATATCTGCCCAAAGTTTTAAGAATTAAAAAAAAAATCAAGAGTATTTGTTTTGTTTGAAAGAATTTTAAGTTGGGCATACATTTTTGGTACATGGTATTTTCAATTTCACAATGCTAATAATAAGTAATGTTCCCGAAGAAGGTAAAACTTGTTCCACGTTTAATGTATTATTTTATTTATCGTGTTTTTTTATTTATTGTATGTATTTGTGCATACAACAATTATTACATTTTAAGATATTTTATTTATACAGATGAAGTTGGAGTCAAAAGAAATAATAGGTAATTCAGGGGAGTATGAAAGGCAAACAAGTGCTTCCAAACCGTCATCAACCACAAAGACTCCAGATGATTCTGTCATAGCTTCTCTGTGTCCGCTTGTCCCTCCCGATGACTTTCGCACATCAAACAAGAATAAATCGACTGTAGTACCAGTTCCTACTAAACAGAATAGCTTGGGCAAATTATCAAGGCACTGTGATCCCATAGAAGATTCGATAGTCCCTCCCAAAAAATCAAAAATTTAGTAGATTAAAAAACAAAAACCAATATAAGGTATCCATCCACTACTTGATACCCTTAGTTGCCAGAAAATTTATTTTCAGAATTTCTAAAAAAAATCTCATTTTTGTTCAATATTTTGTGTTCACACTCATGAGGTAAAGTGAAATATTGTAAGGATTTCAAAATTAGTTATACCGGCACATTTTTTGTTTAACACTCGTTTGTAAGAACTTCATGGTCGTTCTAACGAGTTATTTGACGTAGAAGTCTTATGCAGGGCTTGGTTGAAAGCGATCTAAAGTTACTTCAAATTAATTTCAGTTAAAATTTGCGAAATATTTCTATACTTTAAAAATGATCTGCATTTCCAAAACATTCACGAGATTACTCCAATCCCATGAGCACTGTACTACTGTAAGAGTTTTTGAGCATGGAACACATTGTTGACGATGATGACAGAAGAGAGGGGGTGGGTTATATGAGGAAAATTATGAAAAAACATCATCACCATGCAAAACGTCTAAAAATGGTAAATACTGATAAATGTCTACGCTGTCTTTGAATTAGGAACATGTATTGCTATAATAAAGGTCCCTGCTTTACTCCAAATATAATTACACGTGCTGAAGACATACGTTGCGAGGGGCAAATGAAGTAGTGAAGGGTGTGTGTCAAGTTTTACTAAAATTTTGATGGCGTAATAAAAGAGTGGCGCCTTATTCATTTTATTCAAGTTTCCAAAACACGTAGCACTGACAATGAATATTGTATGGGAAATAAAGAATATGCATAAATAGAATTTGTTTAATAACTCACACAGATAAAAATAATACTTGTAAATCTACTGGAGCAATACACTGCTTCTCCTGGTAGTCATAATTAGAAAGTACAGAGACACGCAACTAACCACGTCCATCTTTATTGTCTCAAGTTTGAAAAGAGCTTCATACATAAAGCTGACAGATGCCTACTATTTTAGTAGACTAGCTACTGTTTGGCAACACAGTCTACTATAAAAAATGAAGGTTTACTAACAACAAGACTACTATTTTAATGAAAACGCTTCAAAAGTCCACTTTTTCAAGTTTACCGAATAAAACATTTCATATTATGTTATATATATGTGTTAATAACATTCATTTTATGCCTGCAAAATTGACTGAAGTTAGGCGATGCCTGTTTAACCTTTCAGAAATTTGCATGTATGTTATTAGGGGAGGAAAATCTGTTTATAAAGAGCTTAAATTGTAGCTGGTAGCTGTACATTACAGTTGTATTATTTTCACTCGATGTGCAGTGCGAAAAGTAACGAATGCTACCCCGCTTAGCCAACATTAGGGGCAATGGTAAAAGTTATATGATTTCCTTTTTTCATCTTGTTACTCAAAAACTTAAAAGATAAGGGAAAATGGAACAACTAGATTGTTTTAAACAGATCAAACTTTGGATGTTTTAAATTGTTTACACAAGCTCCAAAATTGGTTTCAAAACATAGTGTGATGCCTTTTTTGGCCAATGTTATCGGCATACAACTGAAAACAGATTTTTATGTTAAAAATGGTGGACATTACACTTAAAAATCCGAAAACAATGTTATCAAACGAAGAACTTCGGAATAGGGTGAATGTGAATACGCATGGTAAGAAACGCCAATTGACAAACACACGTTCTTCAAAAGTTCTTTACTAGATGACAAATTGCCGACCAAGTGTAAATCTCTTCAAGTAATCCTATTAATACGAGTTAATACGAATTTATACCGTGAAGATGAAATGAAATTAGTTAAACATTTCAAATGACACTTTAACGCATATGAATAAGCATTTAACGAGTTCATTTTGCATTTCCTTAAATGTATTTTTAACAGACAATCATGATATTCCAGAATCAACTGGATGACAGTAGGGGAATAAACTCCGGTGGAAATCTAATGCAGGAAGTTATAATTATATACAAACTATACACTGTCTCGACTATAATGAAAGAATCCTTGACTTGATAAAGAGGATGCAAAGACTTGTAAGTTTGCTTGAGTTTAGTATCCACAATAAATTATTAGATTAATTACAAATACTATGGAAAGTTGTTTCGAATGAATATTCAATAACTAGTCGGTTGACGGATGCGTATGTGTAAGGTATATATAAATAAATGTATTTTGTAGGAAGAATGCATGCAAAACACCTCTACATATATACGCAAATGTGACTACAAGCACATAATTATATTTGTAATTGAATGAATTAGATCATGACAATCATCTTATCTTGTGTTTGATATTTGTTTTGTAATTTTGTATCATTGTCAGCCAGAGCGGTATCTCGTATGGCTTTCCTTCAGTGTCTAGCAGAAAAACATCTGCGTTTTGATTCAAAATAAAAATGCAAAGGATTGTAAACGAACTTAGAGGGTCACGGAACATTTCCCTTCCTCATACCATTGAAGGGACAGTGCTAAAAAATATTACATTTCGCATATGTCTAAATTTTCTTATCAATATTTGTTCCTTTCCAGTTGCCCCAATACTCTCGATACACCTAAAAAGGAACAATATCAAAGTGAGGGGATGCTCGCAAGAGGAAAACTTCATAAACTTAAAATGTTGTACTGAATTTTCCTGGTATTTTGAATTAATTGAATTTGAAAAGAATTATGCGACTTTTATACAGGATGTGGTGCGAATAATTCTCAGACACAGAACTATTACAGAGACGTCGATTCTTCATAATTTTGTCAATTTAGTCGTTAATAATTATTATTCCAAGTACATTACAGAAAGCATTCTCAAAGGATCCGTCATGTTTAAGTGTATGTACATAATTGTGAGTGTCTAATATCCCCTTCCTATTCTTTCTTAGTTGCTATACTTATGATTAATTTTTAGAAATTATGACGAAAATGATTTTTATCAGGTATACAATATACGCACTTCCACCACACTTTTTATAAAAATAGACATCATGGACATTTAACTCTATAGACTTACAAAAATCCGCTGTGCTATAAAATACGAATCCTTGGCGGACCTTTGAATTAAATAACAATTGGCGTGGCCCGAAGCTGGGTGTTTAGAGTGCACAAGTTCACACACTAACACCGTCTGATTGTGAGTGGGTGCAGAATAGTTGTTGTACAAGTCAATACTTTACTATTAAAGCTATACAAATCCTGACAAAGAATTATTTTTCTTGTTTCCCACAGAGCACAGAAACATGTGTTGTTGTGGGTCCAGTGTTTGGACTAAAGTAATTGCATGGTTTGAAATCGTAAGTATAATTTCGCTTTTCTTAAAAACGCGATAGTAGTTACCGTCTCGTAATTAACCAGAGCGAGAGACAACCAAATGCGAAGGATAGAAATCAAAAGTATTAATAGAATTCTAAGGCGATAATTTTTTCCTTCAAAAACGTATTATAGGTAGGGTATGTCGATTGAAAATGCCCTGCAGTATTTGCCCGGCCAGCTGAAAATGCCCAAAATGCCTGCCCACATGCCCAAAAAATGGGCATATGGGCAGCTTTTGAAAATGCCCTGATTTTGGGCATTTTGGGCAGGGCAAGTTGGACATTTTGGGCATTTTCATGGCACCAAAATTGGATTACTAGCATATATTCAGAATATCCATCCAAATGCATGAAAGCGCAGCCAAGGAAAAGTTACAAATGTGAATGTCTGGTTATTCGCTAAAGTAAAAATCTGATGGTAATGGATCAGTCAAAATTTAAATGGGTGATGTAGCTGAATTTTATACTCATTTTATTCTACATCACTATCTGTATTGTCTGCAGTTTGCAACGATCAGCCAAAAATGGCTCGAGTAGAAACCAATATACATCCTCCATACGGGTCCCCTAAATATTGTTGTTTGTAGTTTTATGGTGTATAAAACAATTACCGTATGGGTTCAAATTTTAACCGAAACAACATTTCTGATCACAGTAATATACACACATGCATAGGGGTATGTGAATATTCCCAGGATGGTGGAAGTTCATTTTACATCGTCTGCAGTTTGGAAAAATAGTTCCTAGAATATTTTAATTTTTAGCCGTATCGTGTACTGTACAGGTGTTTCACAAATTGTAATGTTCAATATGACCTATGGTATCCAAACGTATTTCATCACCGGTTGAATTAAGTTCGTCAAAATAATGACATACAGAATAAAATTTTCAATATAATTCGAACGCTTTTTCTACAAAATTACAAAGAAATTTTCAAATTCATTGTCAAATTGTATAAATTGTTCTATTATATTCCACGATTCTCCCCAAAATGCCCAATTTGTCCTCGATGAAAATGCCCAAAATGCCCTTGCCCAATATGCCCTATTTTGCCGCCCTCGCCCTGAAATGAAAATGCCCAAAATGCCCTGGCATTTTGGGCGGGCGAGTTGCCCAAAATGCCGGGCATTTTCAAATCGACATACCCTAATTAGGTAATTGCTCAAATGGGAAATATTAATGAGAAACGTTGTTGCAATTTATTTTAGATTGGATCTGTTTTGTTAATTATTGGATATTCATGGGTTGTGGCTATGACAGCAGCAACGCTTGGTAACCCTGACAAGGTGAACAATCCATATACCGGGTTTAAGTGGATGCTGGAGGAAATTGATACATCGGAGGAAACTGCTTGTGAGTACACACGATTTCTGTGAATGTTCATGTATATATGAGTAGCATAACATAAAGTCGACTCGGTTTTTTATATCTCATTGTGAGTAATAGTTTTCATATGTAAAATTGTTGAACAAAATATAATTTATATTTTGTCAACAATGCAATATCTGGAAAATCCCAGTATGTAAAATGTTTTGAAAAATAAATTTTATATATAAATTGTTTGAAAAATAAATTTTATATATAAATTGTTTGAAAAATAAATTTTATATATAAATTGTTTGAAAAATAAATTTTATATATAAATTGTTCGAAAAATAAATTTTATATATAAATTGTTTGAAAAATAAATTTTATATATAAATTGTTTGAAAAATAAATTTTATATATAAATTGTTTGAAAAATAAATTTTATATATAAATTGTTTGAAAAATAAATTTTATATATAAATTGTTTGAAAAATAAATTTCATATATAAATTGTTTGAAAAATAAATTTTATATATAAATTGTTTGAAAAATAAATTTCATATATAAATTGTTTGAAAAATAAATTTTATATATAAATTGTTTCAGTATTCCGTTTCTAATTTCTCCTTTTGTTTTTATAGTGACTTCTGCTATTGGGGTTATGGTCTTGAAGCTAGCCCTTGCTGTTTTGTCTTTAGTGATGGGGATCGTTCTGCTTTGTGGAGCCATTACCGTAATTTAACCACCAGATTTGTTTATTAACACTACATTTAACGTGGCTCGTTTTGTAGGCGTAGATTTTCATGGAGCTATAAGATTGCCGCCAATAGAAATGAATAATTATGTGAAACGTTTTCTTCCACAGAGAAATACTTGTCCAATTTGTGTGTGGATTATTTACACCACTATAGCTACAATAGTTTTGACGATCATGGCTCTCACTGAAATTTCTAAAGATGCAAGCGATCAGCGTTCAATCAAAATCACGGTCATAATAGTTGTAGTTGTAATCCTAGTATTTTGTCTAATCGTTGTGGGAATTCACAAGAATGAAATTGGCGCGCAGAGAGTACAGTCGCAGTCGGTGAGGGGTCAAAATGCTGTTCAACAGGTGCCACTTAATTACAATTTTAGTTTTGAAACTAGCTTTACTTTCATATTTTTTAAGTTTCCTGAGTTCATAATTTCAATTAGAGGTTTTAGATTGGCCACAGAGCTGCTTTCGGGTATCTAAAAATCACCTGAACATGACCCGTAAATAAAATTTCAGGTAAAAGTTTTCTTCGACCCGAACTTGACCAGTCGGATCCGAGCAAACACTTGCCAGTAGGTTGCTTACCTGCGCCCATCCAGCCTGAATTGGCCCAATGGTTAGGGATATGCGACCCTGACAAGGTTGTCCAGGGTCATATGACCTTCATATGTCAAATGGAAATTACTCATAAATTGTTTTGAACTGCTCAGGGTTATATGGTGTTATGATCTCCATGGGTCAAATGGAAAGCTTTGTAAAGTGTTGCTCAAGGATGTCCGGTAGCTCATAAATAAATGTGTAATGGGCAAATACTATGATCGTTCGGATGAATAGAAAATGAAAGTGATTGTCGGCGTGTCAAAGAGAAAGGACTAGAGCTAATGTACTATAAGAGGACGGTGCAGTGCGGATTAGTAGTTAGCTTAAAAATAGAAAGTTGAAGAATTCACATGACGTTGAAGTGTTTTAAATAAGGGTCCACACAATTGTATTGTAGAACAAGCAAATGTTTTGCCAAGTCCAGCACTTTTTGAGTGATCCGCAAATTATTTTTTAATTGTAGCATTTTTTTTGTTTAAATTATTAAAAAATTATAAAAAATGGCAAGCAACCACAGTAAAATGTCTCCTAACTATTGGTATTCATCCCGTAAGATTGGGTGTATCCAACAGCTAAGATGTATTTGCCAAGCTGGTTTTGAAACAATTCCAGAAGTATACTGCATTATGGGGTGAGCATTTGCAGCACTCACACTGATGTAGATGAAGAATATACACGTGCGTTTAAGTATAAGTGTAACCCTGGCTTTTGGAAACTGCAGGTATTGAGCCGACTTGTTAATGTTCACTGCGGAACAAATCAGGGCCGACGTGGCCGATTCGCCCCCCAAACTAGGCGGCAAAACCAAGAGGCATGACCAGGAGAGTGATGGCTAACAAAAACACGACGCGTTAGTATATTTTTAAAATCAAATATTTACCTGTAACTAATTGGTAACTAATTGTAATTTTTTGTGTAATATATTTACCAACTTAATCCATTAAATTATTTAGAGCCTGGTGAATCGGCTTTTATGAATGGTTATGAGGATGCGGATATGTTCATGATGAGGGCCCAGATCTAGCTCCAGCTAATGATGGTATGATTTATTTAAAAAATTACGATAGAAAAACCGTAATTTTCTTTGTGCGTTCGAAAATAATAATTTTCGGATTTAATATTCTTTAAAAACCACCCTTGTGCATTAAATCCATTAAATTATTTAGAGCCTGGTGAATCGGCTTTTATGAATGGTTATGAGGATGCGGATATGTTCATGATGGAGGGCCCAGATCTAGCTCCAGCTAATGATGGTATGATTTATTTAAAAAATTACGATAGAAAAACCGTTAATTTTCTTTTGTGCGTTCGAAAATAATAATTTTCGGATTTAATATTCTTTAAAAACACCCTTGTGCATGCAAAAGTAATAATATTTCTTTATAACATAAATTCTTTTATAACTACCCTTATTTTCGCCTTCCCCTTAAACTGACCTCAAAAATGGTTAAAAAGGCTAATTTTTCATTTATTCCCCTGACCTTTGACCTGATCTGACTTTGATCTAAAACTTTTTGGACCTCAAGTCGTGGACTTTCCCGAAGAATTATTTCAATCTCCAGAACCTGAATACTCTCGGAATATCAATCTCAGTATGAGTAATCACTGAAGTCTACTCAGAACTCGACAACAGATCTATTTGCTTCAGCGTTGGGTTCTACTCACCTTTGAAATCCTACTCCACCTATCCAGATTCTTTTCCAAAACTTGGATCATCAAGGTTTCCATTCTGTAAGTATATGAAAATACACAAACTTAAACTTATGTAAATTCCTTTAGGAAATTAATATAGTTATGTAAATCTATAAAGTAATTCTATGCACTGAGATCCTACGAGTGACTGCGTTCACGAAGGAGGAGAGTAGTGAGAGATAGAGAGTGAAGAGACAAGGTTGGCTGAGTTCTACTTTCCCGGCCACAAAATTACCTTCCACCAGGATTTCCACCTTCCACTTGACCTTCCACTTGACATTCCACCAAAATTTTACAGATTGTTTACCTTCCAGATCTCTGCCAGTGTTAATTAACATAACCCTCTGTGTTCTGGTGGGTGAAACACAAAGTGCGAACTGGAGATACACTGCCAGTCAATTGAAGTTGGACGCCCAATGTTGTTTTGAATAACTGCTAATAACTTTTTACACAGTTACACGAATCTTGTCAAAAATTCAGGTTTTAATGTCGAACATATGGGGATTAGATACTGGTACGTAATAACGTACACAGTACATCTCATACACTAAAAAAATTTGAAACAAAATTGTTTAAAAAATCGGCGTCATTTGAAGTTGGACGGTTGCATTTAACTAATTTTTTACCTCAATTCC